>NDGM011135610.1:0-10564 GCA_002564305.1 Octomys mimax | reverse complement strand
CCTCCTCCTCCTCCTCCTCCTCCTTCTCCTCCTCCTCCTCCTCCTCCTCCTCTTCCTCCTCCTTCTTCTTCGGAACTGGGAATTGAACTCAGGGCCTTGCACTTGCCAGGCAAGTGCTTATTCTATTGAGCCATCTTCCTGGCCACTTACTATAGCCTTAAAGAGAAAGAAGCCCCAGAATATATCCTCAACAAGATCTTCACACTTCTGCGCTTCTATTTTTAACTCAGTGGCTCATGAGAACTCTCTAACAAGTTTGAAGGGAAATCTCATTTGAGGATTAGCTCTTGAATTATGAAGCTATCTGTCTTGGTCACCAGTGGGAAGGACCCAGTGACCTATCTCTTATTTAAAGCATCTGCTGTCTTTCGGTGACAGGAAGCTTTATAACTTGAGCGCAGGCCTCCCAAAATGCTTGTGTGAAACCAAGGAGTACTTGAGCAAAAGCAAGAAAAAAAAATCTTACAAGGACCTGAACCTGGTGGTGCTTGGACAACCCTTGAGATGTCAAAGATGATAATACAGTAACAACATTTGGGAAGTATCTCTGGTCTTACACTTAGCCTTTTGGCAGGAATTTATTAAGACAGAATAAGCCTGTGACTTTTCAATTCCAAGTACAATTTGTTTCTCTAATACATCCGCAGGAGTAATGTGTGATGGAATTTTTCCTTCCTCAGCCCCTCTACTGCGGATGATGATATGGTATAATAGGCTCTCCCAGGCCATATCTCGGCAATATAAAGCACAACACATGTACATCTGTGGCCCAGTATCCATGCCGTAAATGTACATCAGAAATGCATTAAATCTTCTGATTGCTATTCTGTTTGTACAGCTTGTTGGTGCAGGTTTTCCCTGTAATGTACTCCGCTGATTACCTTGAATTACTGGTGCATCCTTGGTAGAACAAGCACAACTTGTTCAGAAATATCATCATGCAGACGTAGCCTGAGCCTTTTGAGTGTTAAGAAAAACAACAGAAATAGTTCTTGGAAGTTAACACAGTCACTGCGTCTTTACTTAAAATCCTATTCTCGGACGCCTCTTCGCTTCCAGGTAATCCTGTCCACAGCAGCTTCCCCAGTGTAGCTGAGGTTTCCGAGTTGAACGCCCTATAGATAGGTGCGATCACAAGAGTGTCTTCCTCTTTAGTGGAGAGGAGGAACAAAAAAACTATTTCTCGTTGTTTCGTTCCCAAGTAAGAAGCACGCCCCAGTGTATCATCTTGCTGCCTTCCGGGTGAAAGCACACTGTGTCACGTGTCATGCTGAAAGCGAGATTTGGAAACGAGCTTGGACTCTCGCCCCTTCCTGTTTGTAGTGGCTCCCGCAGAGCCTGAAATCATTATTTTCACGGCAAATATCTTCGAAACCATCATAAAATGCTGGTATAACTAGGCATTGCAAGTGGTGAGGTGTACAAATAAAGCTCAGCGAGCCTGCATTTTTCAATCTGCCAAGAAGCTGTGGTGGTGGCGGGGGGGAGTACGCACACACATGTGTTAATGTACAGGGAACTATCACAACAAACTCTTCAAAAAGTAGGTTGACCTGAGGAAGGTACAATGCATCCTTCCTTTCTTTTTGTGATAAATGGCACCTATTTGTAATATTTGGAAATCTATTTAGTGGGTTGACAAAAATATAAAGTTAAAAAAATAAGATTATGCTTTATATTACCTATCATTTTAGTGGTAAAATCAACAACTCAGAAAACTAAGATATTAACTGCTACTGGATTAACTAGAATCTTAGACTTCTCTAAGCTGCAGGTTTTATGATCATCACCACAACACTAAGATTCAACAGCTAGTGATTCCCACTGATTCTCATCCACTGGGGACTGCTGGATCCCAGGGCTTGACAGGCAGTTTTACTCTCAGAACTTTTAAAAGTGGAAGGCAAGACGAAGGGTGAGCAAGCAAGTCCTTAAATTCAGCAGAATTTAGGAAGAAGGACAATGGGCTCCTGAACTCATTAGCCCCGGAGGGCGAGGTAGGCTGGTGTCAGTGGTGGGAGGGTGAGCGTGGAGCCCTGTGGAGGAGCCGCCAAGTTCCCCCTTCAGCTTCAGACGCTGGGTCTCATCTTTTGCTTGATTTTTTTGTTTGTTTTCTGCATGAAACAATTTTCAACGTATTATTTTATTGAGTGGTGTAAAGTAAGATGAAATATAACTTTATTGGAAGATAAGCAGAAAGATGCATTTGTTGGAGAATTGTGCATGGGGGCATCTTGGGATGGTCTCCAGGGAAAGAAAGGAAATCAGGGAGACAGATAACATCAGCGGTGCAAGGAGAGGAATCCCTTTCTGACTGGTCAGCTTTGGACAGGACAGAGAAGGTATTTAGTCTGGAGAAACTAACATTGTGAACATAAACCTGTCTCTGAGAGGTGCTGTCTTGGTTACTCTTCTCTAGTTGCTGGGACAAAATACCCCATACCCAAAATGAAGGAAAGGAAGGTTTATTAAGCTCACAGTTTGTGGAGGTTTCAGTCCATCTTCAGCTGGCTCCAAGGCAGAGCAGCACATGACAGCGAGCAACCTTTTATGGCCTTGGCAAGGAGCCATAGAGCAAATGGGAGGATAAAGGCAACAGAGAGCAGGTCTTTCTCCCTTACGCTGCACTCGGGCTATCTGCCCAGTCTGGGTGTAGCACTCACATCCATAATCTCAGTAGCGCTCACATCCATAGTCCCAGTGGTTCATGAATTCATCGCAAAGCCTAGAAGTTTGCCCCATGTCTGCGTGAGGCTTTGGGGAGACAACTAGACACAAACACTAATAGGTGACTTAAACAAACATAGAACAAACAGATCATTCTTGGGGTTATGGGCATTAAGCAAGCACTCAGATTGTAATGGTTGATACATCTGCCTGGGAGCCAGCTGACTGTGGACTGAAACCTCCACACACTGCGAGCTCAAACAAACCTTTCCTTCCTTCATTTGGGTGCTGTGTATCTTTAAAAGATCTTATTTATTGGTTTATTTATTTATTTGGTATAGGGTCCCCCTACGCAGCTCAAACTCATAGTGATCCTCTTGTCTCAGCCTCCCCATCTCAGGGAGTACAGGTACGCACTACCAAGCCCACTTCTGTAGCCAGCTGGGGTGCCCAGGGCAGAACATACATACCATGCGTTACTGGGGATTGAACCAGGGTCCTTGTGGCTGCCAGGAAGCGCCTAGACCGCTAAGCTTTCTCCCCAGCCTGGGTGTTGGGTATTTTGTCTCAGCAATGAGAGAAAAGTAACCAAGACACAGATCAATCTAATATTTTTTCAGAAAATTATAGTTTGTGCACAATGTACCTAGATCATAGTATTTGAGAACTTCCAATTATGACTTTACTAAATGTATTTCATTCTTTTAAGAGCTTCATATAATTATTATTCATAAATAACATTACTGTTATTAAATGTGATATTACTACTATGTAAATTTTATCTAAATGCTTAGAGTTTTGCTGTCTTATTATTTGAGCTAGATGAACTATTGAGTTTAACCTGAGCCCTAGCACCTTCTGAGTGTTGCTACATAAAATTAAGAAATAAATTAAGATGATACCTTTACAGGACTGTCAAAAATCTTAAAAATTTAAATTTGCCTATGGAATAAAAGCCCAATGATTAATATTTATACCTCTATTGCCAGTCTTTGTTATTTAAATACATATCCAAATTTTGGCAGGTTAGTTTCATTTTCTGTTTGTAATTAGAGAAAACCTATTCCTTCTGACTTGCTGAAGTATTTGTCTTAGTATATTCATACTGCCATAATGAAATGCCCTAGTCTAAGTGATTTATAGGCAACTGATGGTCACATTCAGGGCTGAAAACTCTGGGTGCTAGGGTATGAGATCACAGCACCATCAGATTCAGTCTCCTGAGGACTAGCCTCAGTTTCCAACATTGCTCTTTCTCTGCCACCACTCAGTCAAGGGTGGGACCAGTTCCCTGGGGCCTTGCGAGAAGCCCACTCATTCCACTGATGAGGGCTTTGGCGCATACGCTAGTCTCCCAAAAGTCTCCACAGCTTGATACTATTACATCAGGGGGTAGGTGTCAATATATAAATTTTTGGGGTACACATGCAGGGAGATCATAGCACCAGTTAATTGTTGAAATGTGGTTGTATATTTAGGTTAAATAAAATTTCCAGTGTAATGTTTTCTTTGTTGAGATGGAAATAGATTAAAATCATAGGCATATATAATGGTTAGTCACAAGTGCTTAGTTGAGGAAAATGAGTCATTCTATGTGTGCATTTGTATGTTGTGCGTATGTATATGAATGTGGAAGAGGTAATTTGAATTGTATCTACTACACTGAAGACCTCTAACCTTATAACAGTCTTTGCTTGATATTTGTGTGATTTTTCTTTACATGAGAATCTAATTTAAAAATGCATGACCATCTGGAAAATACTATTCTCCCTAAATTTTAGTCCCCAGTGGACACTACCTGGAATATCCACGAGACACCCCAGGACCCAGGGAGAGACAGAAAGAGGATGACAAACAATGTGTTTGCACGACTCTCTCCAAGAGGTAGGAGACAGAGTATGAGACAAGCCGTTTGTTCACACTGGCCTTCGTAGGACTTGTGAGAGGGACAATGATTTTGAAAAACATGAGTATTCTCAAGGACAAAGGGTCATTTGCCCCCAGGACTTTCATACAGGTCCATAACTCTTGTAATGCTGCATCCAAGAAGCAAAGATCTCTTTCTGATTCATGTTCTCTATCACAACACTGAAGGACTCCATGAAAGTTTTATCCAGATAGAGCATTTGCTCATAGTACTATTGTCCAAAATAAAAGAGCATTGATTTTATATGCAAAGAGGAGTGCTTTATTCAATAGCTCTGTCCCCTCAACTCCTGTAATGCAAGGTTTCTTGAAACCAGTCCTGGGACACCAGTTCATTAAGAAAGTGTCTACCCACACAATAATTCCCATCAAAAACCTATTTCACTCAACTCTAAGCATTAACTCATCAACTTTCTTCAACATAGGCGAGTGCCAATTA
This sequence comes from Octomys mimax, assembly GCA_002564305.1. Classification (NCBI taxonomy): domain Eukaryota; kingdom Metazoa; phylum Chordata; class Mammalia; order Rodentia; family Octodontidae; genus Octomys; species Octomys mimax. The sequence continues at coordinate 5,532 of NDGM011135610.1, read as the reverse complement.
TTTACCTGTGAGCCAACTAATTTAGCTAAAACTTGTTAGAAATTAATTTTTGATTAAAACTGCCAATGTGGGCATGTTTAAGACTTACTTGTAATAATTTATTTTAAGAAATAATTATTCTTATTACAATGTGCTTGGTCAAATATAACATATCAAATTATTTATTAATAAATGCTTGCTTAATGAGACAGATAGGAGCTTATGTTCCACTGTGAAATTTTTAATAAGATCTTTAGCTTTGGGGTCGATAGGATTTTCTTGGCAATTCTAATATTAATAGAAAACAGAAGAGGGAAGAGAAGGAAAAACAAGGAAAGTGTGTCAGAGAATAGGAAGCAGGGAAAGCCAGTGTCAGCAATCTGAAGTTAGAAGGCTTCTTGTTTCTCAGAACCTGAACCTTTAGATTTTCTATTCTCAACTCTACCAATGTGGGCAAGACAATCAGTGTTTTATAGCTTCTGATTCATCATCTCTTAAGAAGTAGGTAAGTGACTGCTTTTCCACTCTCACCACAACTTACTAACAACTTCCTAACCCAGGTACAGAAGTTGAAAACCCTGTTTCAGTCTAGACATTTCATAATCTGGTTGACGTCACAGTAATGAAGAGTGAATGAAGACAGAAACAGAAGCATGCCAACCATGTAGAAGACAAGAAAAAAGAATTCTCAATTGACTCTTGCTGTATTGTTTACTTTCTCAATAAAAATGCAAGCATTGTGTGAAAACTTAAAAGGCTGTTTCTCAAAAGCTGTTTATGGTTCTCCTGTCGCAGCAGCTGCCATCTCGGAGGGCAGTCAAAGTGGCGTGCGTGTGATGGGGAATTAGATGTGTACGGTATGCTAATGCTGGAGCCATAAGCCACAGAGCTCCACGCTGTTACCAGTGTCAAACATGGTGACACTTGAAAGCAGTTGTGTTGAGTTTGGGTTATATTTCCCTAGTTTCCCTCAGACATTTCAGGTTTTATTTTGCTGACTTTTCTAACAGTGCATTTCTATGAGAATTTGTCTACTTTTAGATATAGACATTGGGGAGTGTTATCATTTCAGACAACAATATCGTTGTGTTGCTAATTTCTGGAATTTGCAAGCAGTGAATTTTGGAGGGAGCAGGGCAGCATGCCTATCCCCTCTGCATATTAAAGAGCCCGGCACCAGAACCTCTTTGGTGCTGTGCCTATGCATCTTTGTGTCATTGCTGCTGAGCTTCCAAGAGTATCCTCAACATGCCCACATCTACACATTGTACTCTTAGGATGTACAAAGCACTGTTTGCTGGAAACTGTGACACGTGGTAGTGTGGTGCCTCTGTGCAATTTGTGTACACTGGATTTGATACAGCTGTAGTCGACTGTAATGGATCATGGAACTGTGTTGCAGATTTCTATCTTCTTCTTTCAAGCAGCACCACTCTGAAAGTACGAATTGCTCCTTTGGTCCTCTAGTTGAGACTCAGCCACATTTATCATGATGCCCATCAGGCCCAGCCTCACTGCATGCTTGTTTTTAAAGTGAATATGTTGCTGGGACTTGGGTCTGTACTACCAGTGTGACTTGACACTATAATCAAGGCAGAAGTTGGGAGACAAGAGAGTTTGGTCTCAGTCATTTTGACTCTGAGGCTTTCCTGGGCCAGCAGCTCACACTCACCTACAGGGGCAGAGGCACTGCCCTTGTGCACTGCCAATGGGAAAGGGGCAAGAGTTTCTGTGCTCGTCCATCTTGGCAATGTTCAGGAGCCAGTGAGAGGCACAGGATGCTTGTGTTTCCTGAGCCCCTGCTTGGTGCTGGGTGCTGGAAGCTACAGATGCGCCAGTGTTTTCATTCACGTAAATTGAAGCCTTCACAGCACAATTCTGAAGAAGAACAAGAAGGCTGTCCCACCATCAAACCTTTGATTATTAAGAACAGAAAAAAAAGTGGTGTGATTTGTGCTATCTGCACATTCACATCAGTTATCTAAGGGAAGTAGAGGTTTAGAAAGATGAGGTGTTATCTTTCCAAAGTGAATTTAGGGGCAGGAGGATGGACACTGCTGTCTTCCAACTGGGATGACAGTGTGGTACTTCCATGTTTGTGTTTGACCTGAAAGATGACAGTGCTTGCCTTCTGTACTTAGCGTGTGTATCTATTTGTATGTCCATATTTAACCCTATATAGGTAGATACACCTAGCAATAGCCACATCTATAGGTGACCTATGCCTCTCTGTCTTTACACGTGTACATCAATATTTTAATATTGATGTTAGCAATGACTTTGGCATCTGATTCTCTATTTACTGATCAATTTATCTGTCTTGACATCAGTATCAATACTTGAATTTGACATCTATATTTTCATATCTAATCAATGTCTCTGTCAGTACCTATATTGATAGAGTTAACAATGTCTACATCTATGTTTGCATATCTATCTAGTGCATGATAGAGTGGGTTCATATCTCTACATCAAAGTTGGCATCAACTTCAAATTCTACATCTATTTTTTCCCCAGTAATGAAGAAAATACACACTCAAAAATGAAACAAAAGGAAGAACATCATTAGTAGTCAAGATTAAGTGGAGACTTTGTTTCATTTTTTACAGACCACAGGAATTTTAAATAGCAGATCAGACATGCTACTTGGGGTGATCAGACAGATTTGAACACTTATGAAGTGAATAACTTTGTTAAGGTCCTGAAGGTGTCTGGAGCTGCTGGGTGAAACACATCACAGATTAGAAACAGGAAACCTACTTCAGCATTTCTGAAAGGCACAATCTATGGAAGGGAGACCTAGTTTAACAAAACCCTTACTGGATAGACATTGGAAGGAGGGACCTATTTCCTTTGTTAAAGGATAAGACCTTCATAAATTGGCCTTGCAGACTTTGATGATTCCCACCTCAAACACAAATGCTCTAATGTGTTATGAAAATATTTGTTAATCTGCTCTGTTTCTTCACAGGACTCATGGCCTGGAGGTCTTCTTCAATCTTTTAGATAAGTTGGTTCAACACCTAAATTGTTACTGCATCATTTTCCTTTCAATAAAAAATAGATATATCTCTTCAAAATTTCTATAAAAATCTGTACTTGTAGAGAGGGGTCCATGCACTGATTTGCTATTCTTAGAGCTTTCTTTAGGCACTCCATGACCCTCTTCCCTCCATGAAACTCCTCCCCATTTTTGTCTGTGTTTCTCCCAGACCATTGCTGAGTGTGTATTTTCTTCATTACTGGGGAATACTAACCCAAAACATATCTGTCTCTTTTCTCTCTGGACCTATTGCAGATTAACTTAGAAGCAAAAAATACTGTATGTGAAATTCAGCTTGGGCATTTCCCTAAATACAAGAAAAGCCATGTGCAATATTTTCCCTAAAACTAAAATATATTAATGCATGTTTGAGGATCCCAAAAACACCATGGTCAGTACCAGACGCTATATTTTGCATATTTGGATTCAGCCATCTATTAAGAATTTATGTTGTCCTCTCGACATATTTATAACACAATTTGGTTCTACATAGCATAAAATAGAAAATTTGTGATTTATATGGTTTATCTATGACCTTCATTATTGTAAATTTAATGAGAAATGCATTACAGTTACTATGACTTCTGTTTTTGGCACTTGTGACCCAATAAAGTTTCTATTAACAGCTAAAAAATAAAAAAAATAAATCTGTTCTTTTCCCCTAAATTTAACATACATTTACTTGCTATTTTTATCTCTTTATTGGTGAATAGTACATTCATCTCAAATGCCCTTGTTCGATTGAGTCTTTGAATTTTGGAGGCCTGAGTTTTTAATTATTTTTTAATATTAATTTTATTGAGAAAGAAATAACAATGAGACAGTTTCAAAACAGGTTAGTAAGACAGTTACAATAATTAATACATTGCATATTGTTGTCTTTGTAGTCGTTATTCATAGTACAAGATGCAGACATGATATTCTGTCTAAACACAATTAGTTCAAAACTTTCTTCTCTTTGAACTAAAAGAAAGTAGCTGTATGCTATTTTCTATATTCAGATATATATATATATAGATAGATAGATATATTTTTTCACTACAAAATGGACCTTCATTTACATCCCCCTTTTTTGCTTACTTCTAAATCTAATCTATACTATGTTGACATGGATATTGTCCTGTGCATCTACATATATTTAGATATAATTTATTTCTGTGTATTTGTTTATATGTAGATCTACTTGTGCACAGCAGTATTGTTATCATGATCAACATAGACAATTACATCTAGACTAATCCATATCTAGATCTCTATACTTAGAACTCAGGATCAGTGTTGACTTTTATATCACCTTTTACATACTTAGGTTTACTTATTTAATTTTAATATCTAACCTAAGCTTATGGTTATATCTATTTCAGTGTTACAGACATTGCCATAACTGTCTATCAAGTCTTATATCTAAACTATTTCTATGTCTATATCTGCATTGAAGTAAATATTAATGTACACATCTTTATCTAATTTATGTCTTCATCCATGTGTAAGTGCCCATACCAGCTTCAACACTGAAGTTGACATATAAATATACATTTCTATCTAAATTTATTTCATGTCTATGAATAATTCATTGTTGATACTGAAATGGATATTGTCAGTATGCATAGTTTTGTACTTACATCTATTTATATATGTGTATTCATGTATACCTATATCAATTCTAAGTTTATATCTAGTCTTTCATTTTATGTGTATATTTATGTTAACATGAATTTAACATCTGCATCTACTTTTATCTATTTATAAAAATCCATTCACAGATAATTGGTACAATGGTAGTTCTACACAATGGTCTTCCCAAGTTGTTTTTTTGAATGTGCTTCAGTTTTCTGGTAGAACATTGAGTGATGCTGTGGCTTGAGGTTGATCTCAGAAATCTTCTCAGTCTTTGCCTCTAGAGTTTGGTCTCAGGTAGATTAGATTTCTGTTCACTGAAACGCAACTCACAGGAAGAGAAGTTTAAGTAAGCATATAAGTTCAGCCTCCAATTGGCTGACTCTAAGGCATTGCAGCACACAATGGAGTGGTGTGGAAGGGCAAAGAAAAGTCACTCAATCTGTGGCAGTTTGAGTGTAGAGAAAACAAAGGATCCAAGGACAAAAATGTCCTCTTCTGTGTCACAGCCAGCTCCAGCAGAACCCACCTGCTAACCCATGTTCAGCTATAAGCTCACAATGGTCGAATCCACTGATGAGGATGTGATGCACTAGTGGTCAATCACCTTTCCAAATCCTCTCTTCTGAGCACATGAGACTTTGGGGGGAACCATTTCCACCTCAAGCGTAACATTCCAACATGGTCCCCTAAGTGACTCACACCTGTGTCATTAACCAGACACCTTCAGTCTATCTCTAAAAGTTGCCGATTATCCACATTTCTGCAGTGATGAGATATCCAAGTCCAAAATCTCCTCTGAAACTAAAGGCAAACACTTAGCTGTGAGTCTCCATAAAAAAGAAAGAAAGAAAGAAAGAAAGAAAGAAAGAAAGAAAGAAAGAAAGAAAGAA
>NDGM011135608.1:0-17055 GCA_002564305.1 Octomys mimax | reverse complement strand
GACTCATAGTGATCCTCCTGCTTTTAGCCTCCCCAGTGCTGGGATTACAGGCATGTGCCACCACTCTTGAACTTGGTCAAATGACTCAGCACACCCAGGGGCAGTGCTGGAATAACATGTGGCCCCAGGGATCGAACAGTAGTCCCTGCGCTTGCCTAAGCAGGTACTTAGTCTGCTGAGCTATCCCACTGGCCCTCAGGAACATCTATGGACACCTGAGGATTTGGCCCTATCGTCTACAGCAAGCCCACAGAAGGATACAGTCATGTAACCATGACTTAATACAGGTAAATATGAATGCGTTTTTTACAGCACTCTATAAGAATGTAAATATAACACAACCTATTTAGGAATTATACAATGAAGACACAATCTGCTGCTGTACTCCTATGATCTTGCATTCTGCTCTGCTGAGCTGCCCCCTACTGCTGTTTTTGCTGATGTGTTGCACACATGTGTTCAACAGAGAAGATAAAGAACTAATAGGAATTTCAGATAATTCCCCAATTATTTATTGCACTGTTTCAAAATATGTTAATATGTGTATTTTTATTTAGTTATTTAATTTTTTAATGTATTTAGTACAGAGTCTACAGGGTCTCACTGCATCTGGTCCCTGAGTCTGTCTAATCAGGCACTTGAATCTGCTGAGCTATCTGGTCAGCCCTGCATTTATTTATTTCTGTTAACGTATTTTAAATCAGGGCCAGCCAGATAGCTCAGCAGACTAAAGTGCCTGCTTAGGTAGAACACAGCAGCTGGGGTTTGATCCCTGGCATACCATACCAGTCCCACCCCTGGCATACCATACCGGTGCACTGAGACAGGTTTGAGACTGGACATGGTGGTGCGTGCCTGTAATTCCAGTGCTTGGGAGGCTGAAAACAGGAGGATCACTACGAGTCTGATCTACATAGTGAAACCTTGCAGACCCTGTATTAAGTACAAAAAAAAGTATTTTAAATCATTTTATTACCACCAATATCCATCTTGTCATATTCTGAAATCTATCCATTTTTGAGTATTTTCTTCTTTCATTCCCTTTTTCCAGTGTCATGTCTAAAAGCTAAAGGAAAATTTCTCTAATTCTCATTCAATTTAAAGGGAAAATTTGTTAGTATGGTTTACTACAATTTGACAAGTAGCTCTTTCCTTGAATCCTTCTATCCTATTCTTCATCCAATTCAACATATCATTAATAATGGCATTTATGCAGTTTTTTTAGAATAAATGGTCTCTCTATTCTTCATACATTCTAGTTTTTACTCTTAGCTTATGGAAGCCTCACAGTAAATTAAATTGATTTCTTTTATATGATGCACAAATATCTATATTTACACATATATTTTATATATAAGTCAATGAAACAGAATATGAAATAACTATGTCAATCTAATTTATTCTAAACACTAGCAAATTTATATATGCATAGATTGCTCTCGGTATTGAATAGCTCATGGTGAACTTCAAATATATCAGGATTTGTGGTTTTCACTTTTATTTTTTAAATTATGCTAATAAGATATATTTATTTCCCTCCAGGCATTTTCTGTTGGTTTATTTTGCTATGCTTTAATGTGCATTTGAAATAAGAACTATTGCTGCAGTGTATATTCAATAATATTTCAAACACACATGTAACTATTCTTCCTAGAGCATCCATCATATAAGTAATTCATGAGCTAAACCTTTATACATGATTAAATAAAACTATCTATCTATCTATCTATCTTTCTATCTATCTATCTATCTATCTATCTATCCATCTATATGATACAGGGTCTCACTATGCAGCTTGGACTTCTAGTGATCTTCCTTTTTCTGCCTCCCCACTTCTGAGATGACAAGCATGCTCCACCAGGCCTGATTTTGGTGGCCAGCACGGTGCACTTGGGGCACCGGGGACAGCATGGTATATGGTACTTGGGATGGAACCCATGTCTTTGTGCTTGCCAGGAAGTGCTTATATTGATGAGCTACTTCTCCTGCTAAAACAATAAATATTAATGTTTTGTTGTTTCTATTTGGAAATGTTATTATATGTACATCAAACAGAATTAATACTTTTCAGTTGTAAAGGTATTTAGAACTGAGAACGTATGGAGCTAATGGTGGAGTTTCTATGTCCTTCAGGATAAAATAATTTTTATGGAGCATATTAGAATATTCACCACATCTTTCAAGGAAAATGTACAGGTTAATTTATCTGAGAACTTGAGTAGCATTTTAGACCTTGGACTATTTTGAAAACAAATCACATTTAATGAAAAGTATTTAGTTTGGTCAAATGGTGCTTCAGAGTGCAAATAAAATTAAATTACCAAAGTGGTTGTATAAGTCTACTTAACTGGAAATGCTTTAAAATCAAAGAATGATTAAAATTAAGCTTCAAGTGCAAACACTATTATCCGAGCAGTTTGCCCATCATTTTTATTTCAAAGCAGCAACCTGTCATTTCTGAGTCATAATGATAACATTCAATCTGCTCTTTATTTCCAAAGACTTTATAAGTAAAATAATTTTATTTCAAAATTAGCCCTGTTTTGAGTCCAGTCAAGGTGGCACACCCCTGTAATCCCAGCCTTGGGGAGGTTGAAAACAGGAGGATCACTACAACAACCAAATACAAAACAAGCAAATACAAAAGTAAATAAATGAAAAGATTAGCCGTGCTTCAAAAAACAGTTCTCATTGAAAAAATAACCAATTACATTTTATCAAGATTATTTCTGAAAGAAGTTTAATTTTATCTAAACGGCACTGCATTTCAAATAAAATATAAGTCTGAGTTTCATTCTCTTCTTCAAAATAAATTTTAAAAATCAATATTTTTATGGATTGATAGATTTAGCTATTTTTTATCTCCTGGATGTACTTCTCTGAATTAGCCTTTATTGTACTGTCTGCCTTTTAATTTTCACAACCACTACTTTACATTTTGTATTAATCGAAGTCCAACTTTAAGAATGTGTCACTGTCTCATGTATGCGGTCTATTGTTGTCAGTCGTCTAGAAAATGATTTAATGACAGGAATCTTAATAACATCTTGCTTCTCAAATCCTCATGCTGCATTGTAGGGCTAAGCAACTGTCAGGAAAGTTTACTGGGGAAAACTCACAAACGCATTTCTGACATCTGAAAAAAAAGTTCATTGTTTATCTGTAGCCTTCTATATCCACAGAAGTTACCCTTTTTTTGTCATTCTTACTGTTTCCTATTTGCTTTCTTTTTACCTATGACTTATTTATTCAGTCTGGGCTAACATATACTCATTTATTTTATCAATACCTTTCAAGGCTAAAGACATTTTTATGGTTTCAAATTTGATAAATAGAACAACAAAATATTAATCCTTCTATATCACAACACAAATGTTAGTGATACAAAATTGCCACTATAAATAGTTATTTGTAGTTGTTTCTTTTGCCTTTTGCTTTTTTTATCCCAAAACTGTCATATTACAAAATTAATGTCTGTCATGGTAAATTTGTTAAGAAACAATAAACTTTTGTTTGTTACTGTAGTATTACCACTTGGAATCAATGTATATTTAGATTAAAGAAAGATGAATTGGCATTTTTCTAGCATCAGTTTGACTTAATATATGATGTATATCAAGGCCAATAAGGTATCAAACATCATTCATACATGCATTCTATTTGGACAATTGTATGCATTAATTTATGACAGAACTGAAAGTCAATCTGTAATCTTTATAGGCATCTTAAGTTTTCTTTGCTTTTGTTTTGATATATGCTGTAATCTAATTTAGTTGTACTTGGTACGTATCACCTGGAAAATATCTTCAGAAACCTTCACAGATTTCAAATAAATAACATGTTTGGCATTTGCAATCTACAGAAGTTAATGACACATAATATTCAAATTTGAGTAAGTTATGGAAATCATTTCATTTTTTCCAGGAGTTTTGTAAATAATGGTTTCATCCTGTATAATGAAATAGATGTTTATAAAAGTGAATGCTATTTTAAGAACTTAGGGATGAAAATATGACACAAAAATGACCAGAACTCAGCAAAATATTCTGAATAAGTTTATGTGCTTTTTGCTCATTTTGCTTGGTATGATATCAGTGAAACAGTTCATACCTGGGTTGAAATTGTTTCCTGCTGTGATTTGACTATTTCAGACGAATGTATAATCCCATTTGCTTACAGTTTGACCAAGTTAGACATGCTTAAAACTTTTTATCAAGATGAAACCGTCCTCAGTCTCTAAAGATATGTTTTTCTAGTCTAATATGTTTGTAACAGATAACACATTGAACTTGCATGACTGAGTGTAAATGGATTATTGAATGAGGTTAGAAGCATATTGTCATAGCAGAAGAAATGGAGAAAGGAGAAGTGAGGAAAAGCATAGCAGGCCTGAAGGTATGAAGGACACAATAAAGGAGCTGCAGGGAAAGAGGTACATAATTTTCAAGTATAAATTCACTTACAGATGCTTTATGCCATCTTTAAATGTTACCTTTGGTGGAGGAAAAAAAAACAATATCATTAAACTAGAGAAATAATAAAATAATTTAAGACTCAGGAAATTGACAAAATTAATGCTCATTTTATTTTTATTGTATTTGATTTTTTTAGCACTGGCCATATGCCAAAAATTAAGCTTTGTGCTGTGAATAAATCCTTTAATTAAATCCGGTATGAGCCTTGCCTACTAGGGCATAACATTATTGTTAATATATAGATGGACATATGGGATCTTAGTATTTTCAGTGAATTTATATGAACTATAATTTAGTAAATGACATAACTGGAATGCAAGATGAATCCTGGATGATTTCAAAGTTCATATTCTCAACCAAATGTTCACTGTGTAGTAGTTTTGATAGAGAAAGTAGAAATGATACTTCGAAAAATTGATTAAGGGGATGGTACAAAACCTCATGCATCCCTCACCCAGTAACAAAATGTAGAAAATATGGCCGCTAAACATTCTGCCGGGCAGCAATATATATCATCCGGGTATTAACCATTCAGTAAGTCCCGGGTCACAGTACGTTTTCGAAGCCAATTGCGCATGACCATGTGTTGGGCTTTAGGAGAAAGCTTTTCCTGCGTCCTAGTGATCTTCGTGAGAGCAGAGGACAACTGCTGCCTTAGTTTCTTTTCTCACTGCTGGGACAATACACCTGGCACCCAAAGATAAAACAGAGAAAGTTCATTTAGCTAACCACTTGTAGAGGGTTCAGTCCATATTCAGCTGGCTTCAAGGCACACTGCCACGGAAGACAAGCAATGCAATAGAGAAACAATTTATGGTGGGCAGAAGGTAACAAACCAACCTCTGACTCAATGACCAAATCACTTGGACACTGTACTTACTGACAAATGAGAGCACTGATGAGTCCCTAACTAAAAGTTCTCAAAGGTGGAGCCTGGCCTGAGGAGGTGAGTCACTGGGGGAATGACTTCTAATGACCTATTTCCCCTCTTGGTTCCTCCCTTTTCTGCCTCCGAAGGGTTGGACATAAAAGGGACATGAAAGGCCTCTGTCTGCCCCTAATATTGTATCCAGTCTATCGGTATTCTGATGACCAAACCAATCAGTGAAGTGATTTAGTAAACCCACACCCTTAAAATCCTAGCTTCACACTTCTAGAGTCAGCTACCCCTGAAAAATCCCCACCTATGATTGCATGAGGCTTTTTGGAACTTGCAGACCCAAGCTATAACAATTACTCTCTTGAGAGGAAGTACATGCCAGCAATTAGACTTTTCTGTAAGACATTGTGAGTACATTCTCAACTAGAGAAAATACAAATAGAAACATTCTTTAACACTAAAACAAAGATAGTTTCCTTTCTTAAGGTTATTTCTGTGAAGAATCCAGACTTAAACTCATTCTGTAGCTGTAGGAAAATTTCAGCTAGGAAGGTACAATACATTTCAAACATCATGAAACCTTCAGTGTTTTATTCCAGACATTACCTTCCCCCCTCAAAATGAAGCTATGGTTGCAGTAAAGTAATTTAACATTAAAGAAGTAGGATGAGTAGGAGAGAAGATGGATCCATTTTTTTCCCACTGCCTTTGTTAAAGACAAGTCTTATATTTGCAACAATCTTGAGTACGTTGGACTCCCTAATGTCTTGTTTACTTTTTGTCTGGTTGGGGCACAATACTGGGTACAAATGTCATAGTAGAAGTAAAGAAAAGCTGCTCACATTCTCATTGAACCCTTCAGAGGCAGAAAAAGGAGGAGCCAAGAGGGGAAATAGGCCATTAGAGGTCATTCCCCCAGTGACCCACCTCTTCAGGCCAGGCTCCACCTTTGAGAGCTTTTAGCTAGGGACTCATCAGTGCTCTCCTTTGTCAGTAAGTACCGTGTCCAAGTGATTTGCTCACTGAGTCAGTTACTTTTGTTTTTGCTGAGAGAAAATAGCTGATATCCCAAGTTAAGGAAGTAAAGGCTTGTTTACCTCAAGATCATAAGAGATTTCAGTCCATGTTCAGCTGCTCTGAGGGATGATGGCATAGCGGAGAGGCAACCATATTTTCCTGGCCTGCTTATGATAGAAAAAGACAGCAAAAGCAACAAGAGCCAAACAACAGTGAGTCTCTTTTTTGCCCTTACATCACAGCAAGACCCAATCCTATGTGGGTGTAGAACTCACACCATCTCTGTGTCCCTCCTTTGCACAGACTCACAATGTTTACAAAGTTAGGACCCTGGACCCCTGTTGAGTTAAATAAACTTCTAAAGTTTTCAAGTTGACACAATGAATTAACAACTGCAATCACCTTTCTAAAGCCTCATCATTGAGCACAGGAGAGTTGGGGGTGGTATTCTAGATCTAAATGCAACACTGAGGAAACAGACCTTGAAACAAATTTTTTATTAAATTTAGAACATTTCTTTGAGAAGAAATTGAAGGCCAGCACTCTTGAGGAGTACGGAAAGGAGAACTTCAGAGTGAGAGTAATTCAACGTAAACTGGGAGTTGAGAATAAGCTGAGATGCCCCACAGAAACTGAAGTATGAGAAGGAAAGCCTGCTAAATCTGAAGGCAACAATCTTGAATGCAAGCCACAGAGTGGAAGGTTGAGAAATAGTAGTTTTAAGGCCTTTGCTGTTTCTGTCCTGAGAGATGCAGAGGACCTCAAATGTGAGCTAACAGTGGTCAAGATTCCAGCTTCTGCAGAAACATATTCTTCAGGGAATTTGCATATTCACTTGAATATTCACAGAAGTGAATAACTACAATGTATGTCCATTCTGCATGCATATTTGGGAGAGAGTGAAATAAATTTCAAATACTATCGATTACTATCATATCCTTAACTAGGAGACCACGCAAATAGACTTGTACTTCCAGGTGCTTGGGAGGCTGAGCTAAGGATATCTTGAGATGAAGACTGCCTAGGGGCACATATTGAGATTTAACTTCTAAAATAAAAAGTGAAGTAAAGAAAATGAAATCCAGATGTTAAAATTGTCCCATTAACAAAACAAAATACAAACACACACACACACACACACACACACACACACTCACTCACATGCACACACACCTTCTGTTTTTGTTATATTCAGATTATCTTAGGGTGAGAACGTTGACAATTTTAAAAGACACTAACAATGCATATAGCACCCCAAAAAACGCCAAAATCAAGCATCAACATAGTTGGCGATAGCCAAATAATGGAAGTATGAATTATTTGTAATCATAAATCCCTTGACTGCAACCAGTTTTAATTTCCCTAAGGTGAATTGTTCCCAAATCTGCTAAAGTTCAGGTTGAGCAAAGTGTATTCATCACCCTGAGGCAAAGGGTGAAAGAGGTGAACTGAATGTTAACACATCCACTATGTTCAGCTTCACTGCTTATCAGGCTCTGCTACAAGACTGGTAGCAAACAGCCGTTGCTGATGCTCAGCAGTGAAACTGAGGAATCATGCCTGTTCTGATACTCAGTAAATTTCATCCCGGGATAAGGGTAGATAAGCTAATTAATGAATGCCTTAAAGTACTACATTGCTTTTCTGCCCCAAGGCTTCATAAATCTCCAACTTACCTTCTCAGCAGTATCTCTGCTATTAGTTTTATTCCAAACTGCAGAAACCATGTATCTATGATTGGCTCCAGACCAAAGGGAATTTTCTTTGCTTATTCATTTGATTTTTCTCACATACCTGTCTCCCAGAATACAAACAAACATAGGCACACACAATTCTTGTTTCAGGAATGCATACATGTACCTTTTATTGCAACTGTATGTAACCCCTACAGATCAAATAGTATCAATGATATCAGTAGAATTGCAATTCCACCCATGGGTTTCATTCCATTTTTCATGCTAGGCCTTACATCCATTAATGTGTGGCCAAAGGATGAGCCTTAACTCCTTGGTTCCATGCATTTCTCCCTACTGAAGTGCATCTCTGATATTTGGGTTGTAGGAACAATCCCAGATGCCTTGCACATAAAAATGCATTATCATCTTGGAACAAGTAACCTTAGATTAAAATTTCAAGGTATAATGCTAGAGACCATCAATTAGTTTTCTGCACAAAATGCCGTATTTTCCCATCTAGTAAGTTAAGGGCAATAGTTATCATTTTTCATCTGTTAATGGAGAATAACCAAATATGTAACAGTGTATGAATGCATTGAACTTGTGAAAGGACATTAACAAGGAGCAGTGTGTTCTCTATGTACTTCCATACCACTTAAAATCTGTGTAGGTGCAGAAGTCCCATGTACACTGCAGCTAGGGATCTGGCTGCCCCAGCGGTACTCACTGCTCCTATTCTACATTTCTTTTTCTGGAAGGAAGTGATTGTGACAGTTCAGGGCTTCCTAGCCCAGTAAATCATTCTCAAAGGTTGCTGCTGCAGTGACAGGGACACAACAATACCTTCAGAGAAACACAGTCATAGACAGCAGCACACTAAAATTGTAGGCTATGCAAATGGATCAGCAGGAACATGCAAATACTTAAAGGGGACAGAAACAAAGGAAGTACCAGGAAGCAAGTACTAGGGCCAATTATGATGGCAAAAGAGGTCAACATACAGTGAGCAGACAAAACTGCTACAACATGTCACTGCCAGCATATATATTTGTACTTTGAGAATTTTCTACTTAGTATACTTTAAGTGTTTCTATGAATTATTTTTAAGTATCTTAGAATTGAAAAACAGAACATGCAAATGAAAATTAAAATCTTATGTAATAAATAGGCCTTAACTAGTTTGGCTAAAAAGGAGATTTTGAGTATTTTGAGAACTGATAAAAATAATATTATATTCTTTACGATGGTGACACCAGTGTCATTCTGAGTGTGATTGAAGATGATAACATTTAAATGACTAATCAAAAAGCTGTGCTAATTAAAAGTAATCTTTCCTCCAGGATGTGTTGAAACATTGCCAAACTTTTTGACAGATGCAGGTCTTTTGTCATGCTTTTACCTTCAGGATAAATGTGTTTCTGAACATGTGTTCAGAAACATATTTTGCAGCAAATATGTTTTTAATATTTGCTACAAAATAAAAAAATCACATACTATATATTTTGTTACAAAACACTTTAGATCTTTATATGATACCAAATACTGAAAAGCAATAAATGATTATTATATATGTTTTAAATATTCACCTATCAGATGTCACTCCAGTAATTGCTCTCACATTTTCTATGTTTTTCAATAGACCACAAGTTATTAGTGCAGACAATGTCTTTAAATGTCACCATTTTCATGAATTGAAGAAGCCATAAAATGGAGGGGAAGAAAATATGAACATACAATTTGCGGATTTGACTTTTCAAACTATTCTTTAAAAAATAACAAGAGGCGTTTTACATTCTTTTAAACTTTGCCTAGGATGGGAATTCAGGACGTGTATTAAATGCTAAAAAGATAAGTAAGGATTTGAAAAAATGTACAAGTACACAGATTCAATTAATTATACCATTTCCACATTTTACAACACTGCTCGCCTATTATCTTATAGAGAAAAGTAATATTTGTCATATGCTGGAGTGTGCGACTGACAAAGGCCTCCATCATGCAGAAAGCTGTTTTCAAATTTGCATTATAAAAAAGCAGGCACTATTTTCATGATGAATTACTCCTAGACAAGAATCTTAGCTGACTACCCGAATGCTTGATTCTCTTATCGCTGATTCGTCCTTCAGTCTACCACGGAATGAAAATGAAGGACTTAGAACTAATTGTGCCAGGAAGCCCAGTTAATTTCCTTATACTGTCAGAAAGGAGCAAGGGGCTTTAAGCCATTAAATTCAAGCACAAAGAATAGCATGAGAAATAATGAAGTGTCATTAATGTCTTTATTGTCTTATAAAGCGCCTTGATTACTGTTCATAAGTACATTTCCTATGAAGTTCTATAGATTTTCCTCAAGAGCAATGAGAAACAGAAGTTGTAGCTAAAAAGAAGTCTAAGACTCTTGAGAGACATTTAATATTGCAACTTAAATTTCAAAGCAAAAACCATTTTAAGCAGGAAAACTAGTATGAATTTAGACTGTTCATTTGGTAACCGAAACTTAAAATTTTAACTAGTAATCACTTTCCTTCCACTTGTGCAATGTGATTAATAATCAGTGAAATGAAAATTAAATATTGTAGTATAAAATTTTGGGATAAACTCTAGATTCTAGATGGTTAAAAGTGTAGTAAAATCAATGTATTGGGAGCAGTGTGGGATGGAGGCCTGGCCACCCACTGGGGGCTGGTCACCCCCTGGGGACTAACCACCCACTGGGGGCTGGTCACTTTAGCATGCTGATTTGGTTAATACACACTCTATGCATGTATTGAATTTGTACACAATACACTCAAGATGTGTGAATACAACAATAATAATTAATAAAAATAAATATTTTTTCTAACTAAGGCTATTGAATACAACCTAGGATATCATGTCCATTAAGATGATCACTTCCTCATGTGCAGAAAGAAACTTTCAAAGATAATAGCAATGATGTGTTGTTGAAATTCATCTGTGTCTACAGTGACTTTTTTCTCCTTTTCCTGTAAGACTGATGAGATAATTTTCATAATCATAAATGTGTGCAATAGATTTGATGTGTGAAATTACAGGGATCCTATCTTTCATAGTTATAAAACCCATTTATTTTTCTGTAATTTTTGCAGCCAAGCAAATGCATCCACGATGTTCTTTCTATGAAGCAACACACGCAAAAACCTTTCAGCTGTGTTCTTGATCCTGGTTGTCTTCTGATTTCCCTGTCATGTTCACACAGCAAGCTTCTCAGCGATGGCCAGCTAAAATGCTAAATCTAAGAAACATTTCTTTTCTACGTATTAGTATGGTTGATAATTCAAAGCCCTTAATTACAACATGGTGATACCAGAGAAAACAGCAGAAGCAGACAGTAAACCCTGCACCTGTTCCTTTCTGTGAAGCAGGACAGTATAGCTCACACTGCTCTGAAGTTGATCCTGAACCCTCATATCAAAGAAGTGCTTTTCAGGGGTCAGGGAGATGGCTCAGTGGAATAAGCACTTCCCTGGCAGGCACAAGGGCCTGAGTTCAATCCTTGGTTCTGGAAAAAGAAAAGTGCTTTTCCTGTATAGCAGAGAGGGAATGCTTGCCCACAGTCACACAGGGAGGAATCTGACCAAGCAAGCCTGGCTACATTTCCTCTAGTTCATACCAGCGCTTCATACACCCTTGTGCCCAAACACATTTTCCAGTGATAACAGTTTACATCAAAATAAAATGCATACATATACACAGAATTTGGTTATTTATTTCAGTTTCCTATGTCTTGTAAAATGTATATGGAATTAACTCCTCATTTTGTCTTCACAACCCCAGTCATGAATCTGGAAGCAGATATAGAAAGGATCCACTATTTTCTAATACAACAATCCAGTAACTCCAGCTCACCTCCCTTTATCTTCTGTTTCTCTTTTCCTCCAGCGCACATATTTATACTGTGCTGAAGGTTTTTATCCCTAACTAGCTAAAGAACTGTCATATCTCCTTATAACATTTAAGTGGAAGGAATTGCATGCATTTGGAATGTTATTCCCCAGTTTCTAAAACATTTTTAATGAACAAAATAAATTTTCACTTTGTTGTTCACACCGGATGCTATACATCTGATAAGAAGTGGCAATAAGTTTCTGAGTATTTGCAGTATGTGACTACCGACTTATTTCTTTAATTATTGGTACTGTGTGTGTGTGTGATTTTGTTCGCATAAATTCAAACCACTGCAATGAAAGATAATTAATATGCAAAATAGCTATACATAGTACATATTTAACACAGATAACTTAATTAGTTTGGAGTTAAAAACATATCCATGGACCCAGTATCACAGTCTATGTCATAGACATACAAGTCCCCTCCAAAGTTTTTCTCTCACCCTTACTGTTTGTTGTCATTAATGATAACAATAACAATTTCTCATGAAAACCCAATATTCACTATGAACATAGCTTTTTGTTCACAACACACAATCACTAAGAGTACTGACTCTGCTGACAAACAGATCTCTAGCGCTTATACACTTTGGATGACTGAAATTTCATGCCCTTTGATTAACGTGTCCCACTATTACCCCTCTTCAGCCCTAAGAACCACTATTCTACTCCCCTTCTTCTAGTTTTACTGTTTTAGGTCCCCTGTGTCAATGGGAGTGTGTAGTACTTGTTTTTTTTTTTTTTTTTTNTTTGGCTCATTTCACTTCCCATGTTGTCCTCCATATGCATCTGTATTATTGAAATAGCACAATTTTCCTTCTTTGAAAAAGTTGATTATTAATCCATGATAATCATATAGCGCATTTTCTTTATGCAGTCATCTGCTGATGGTTTCCTGTGTATATTCCCTTGTATGTATTCAGTGGCTTTTAACCTTAATCATTTTTCTATTGGATGCATTCTTTCTGTTAACTTTTTCACATGTTCCTTATAGTAATAGTTGGGCTAGGATAAATTGATTTTTTTTGTTTTTTTGCTTTCTTAACTGGTGCTGCCTTCTGTCAACAATTAACTTAAATTTTTAATATAATAAAATATTTTACTATTTCTTTATAAATGCCTGAATTGA
Organism: Octomys mimax; assembly: GCA_002564305.1. Classification (NCBI taxonomy): domain Eukaryota; kingdom Metazoa; phylum Chordata; class Mammalia; order Rodentia; family Octodontidae; genus Octomys; species Octomys mimax. Next base: position 3,970 of record NDGM011135608.1, on the reverse strand, counting down.
TTTCCTTGGGAGGATTATCTTACATCTGCTGAGTGTGGTGTTTTTGAGTCTATAATTCCAGCACTCTAGGAAGCTGAGGCAGAATTACAAGTAACAGGTCAGCCTGGCTCTACTGAGTGATATCCTAAATCAAAATAGAAGAATAATAAATGTGCTAAGGCTATAGCTCCATGTGCAGGCCCTGGATTTAATCCAGAGTAGCAATTAGAATAACAAGAATAGAAAATAATATAATAAATTTTAACTTTGATTTTATATTTTCTCTAAAAAGTCTATCAGCATAGTTCCTTGTTGATGGACTATAAATTTATAATTTTCAAGTAAAAAAACTAGATGGAATTTTTTCCGCATTTCTCAATCACTTGCTCTTTTTTCTTAGACCCGTCATTACCTTGTTAAATTAAGGATGGATTTTTTAAAAGCTGTATTATAAGTTAATGTGGATCTAAGTTAAACCAGATGTTCAAAAAATAAAATACTTTACCTTTAAAAGTAAAAATACTATCTAAGCTTTTATAAAATCTGCTACTTAAGAAAAAGATTGATGGAGTTCTTCATCTCTACATCAATTGTAAAATTGATTCTAGTAAATTCTGTAAAGAATGTCTTCACCAAATAGTCGTCATTCTTATCAAATGCAAATGTAAATAATTTAAATCAATTGTATTTGGTGTTCTAATTTTTAATATCCAGAAAAACAGCCATGACAAGCCTTTCAGTAATATAACAGATACTTGCGCTATAGAAAACAGATTTTAAATGAATTACATGTCACAAAGTCCTTAAAACTTTACCATTGATGTTCATATTATATAGATATTTTGATTAGTTTTGTGGCTAAACACTGTCCCAATCAGAAAGTATCCCTCACTCCCAAATCATGTACTGCATCTGAATCACCAAAGTAGCAACATTTGAACGTGCAACCTCTAAGAAAGGATGAAGCTTGAGCTTGGTGCGCTCAATGATGGGGGGCCTGGGGCAGTGGGCTCAGCTTTTCTATTCTAATAGCTGATGAGAATTGCTTGATGATATGGTAAATCTCTAACATTTACAGAAAAGGTTTTTTTTTGCCAAAGAAGCTGTATATTAGATACTTGTGAGCAATATAAGAAAAGTCTACATTGTCTACATATTTGTCTACATTTGTTAACGCCCCATACATTCATTAAAGCCAATGCCAAGTTTAAAGTAGAATCACATTGTGACTGAACTGATTATGAAATTTCTTCACATGCTTTGTCATCACTTGCATGCCATTTTTAGCAAAACAATTAGTCAAAGTTTTACAATTTGTATATAGGCTATCTATATCCTGGAGTTGTATGATTTATTTCTATAGTTTGGATATAAATCCTTTATAGACTATTTGATCACAAATACGTTCTGATAGGTTTACTCTTCCAATTTTACACTTTTGATATTATCCTGTGCAAAACAAAATTCACTTAGTTTTGATGCTCTCATTTGTCTATTTTGTCCATTTTCATATTGTGGGTAAAAATAAGTAAAATCCAAGAACATTTCATCTAGTATAGGAAGATACAAATGTGTACTCTTAAAGTTGTTACACATTTAGGAAAATGATGAATACAGGTTTAATTTATTTTGCATGTTGTTAAGTAAAATATAATTTAATGTCTTTCCATTGAATGTGCAATTGTAATAAGGGACTATGATTGGAAGACTATCTGCTCATCATTTAGTATTTTTGGCAAATTATTGATAATCAAATGATCCTGCATGTAAGAAAAATTTTTGAGAATTTTCAACTCTTTTTCATGGATCCATGTCTTTCCTTATATCAAAATAGTACTGTCTTCATTATTAAAAGCTAAATTTAAAAAGTATGGAATATACTATGTGTATTTGTGAAAATAGTTCTGGCTACTGAATCTTTTACAAATTTATGAATGGTTCTCCATTTCTGAAAAACATGTGAGCAAAAATTTGAACTTTAAACTGAATCTTCATATAAATCTGGAAATTTCCACTCCAGTGGACAGGCCCGGTGTGTGAGACTGGCTGTTGAAACCTCCTCCAGCAGACAGGCCCAGCGTAGGACCCTGTGGAATAAATCCCTGCAGAGAGACTAGGGGCTAGAACCAAACAGCTAATTCAGGAGCAGAACATCTTGTCCATGGGGCACAGTGGGTTACTTCCAGGGGCTGCAGCATGAAAAAGAAGAGCACAGCAGCCACACCAAGCCAGGCTGAGCTGGAAGAGTTCAAAGTTGGCAGATCTGGACCCAGTAAGCTGAGGCACACTGCTGGACTCAGACTTATGAGAGAATCCTCACTCTCTTTTGACATAGGGAAGGGGCAACAGGTTACAGGGGTGAATTAGTCTGCCTGGAAGACTCCAGGTACATCCAGGGGAGGTGATCAGATGGAACTTATGAGAACTAATTCAAATATAAATTCCCAATTTAACATCTGCTTACAGTCATGATGCTTGCTCTTATGGTTTAAAATACACACCCATTAAGTACAAAAGTTTGTCAGTTGCTAAATCTCACTACCCTTTATTAGTGTTGCTAACTGTAGTACTGTACATAGCAAACTGTAACTGCCTTAGCCATGTGATCACTTTAGGACCATTATATTACTAGGTGCTTAGGTAATAACTGAACCAAAGCACTACACAGAGGGTCAGAGGACAGTGTTATACAAAATGACAAAGACAAGGGGCAAAATGCATTGTCAGGCCCCAAGCCCACTCAGAACAAATGTAGGAGACACTAGCATAGAAGAAATATGAACACACACCTGAAATCTCTGAAATAATAGTGTCAACTGCAGAAAGGTATAGAGAAAATCACATCAAAAATGATCTTCTAAGTAAAAAAGGAAATGATGACTACAATGAAAGAGTTACTAAGCATTTCTAAAGAAGAAACAGGAAAAAAATAAGAGGAGAATAGAAAAATGATGGAAAACTTAAATGAGCAATATAGAAAAATACAATGCATGAAGCAGATTCAAAGAAGTAGTCATGAGACTAAAAGCTCAATTAAAAATTGCCAAAATCATTTGAATGAAAGTGAAGATAGACTTTCATTCCATGAAGATACTGTAGAAGTTAGTTAAAGGGTAAGCAAAGATCTCCTAAAAACAACTAGGACGCAGGAAATTCAACATCTGCAAGACGATGCAAAGATGGATAACATAATACTAATAGGCATCAATGAGAAAAAGAGTCAACACAAATGATATATAAAGAATATGCACAGAATTAATTGCAGAAAACTTTCCAAATATGGGAAACAATCTGACATTCACTTAACTGAGGCATGTAGTTCTCCAAACAACACAACCCAAGGAAAATCACACCAATATATATAATAATCAAGATCACAGAATTGCAGCGCAAGAATAGTGTACTAAAAGCCACTAGGAAAAAAAAAGATCACGTTTAAAGGAAAACGTATCAGAATAATGGCCGATTTCTCTTCACAAATCATCAAGTCAAGAAGAGCATGGAACGAAGTACTTCAAGTGTCGCAAGAAAACAAATTCCAACTCAGACAGATATATCTTTTTTCCCCATAATTTTATTGAGAAACTTATAGCAATGAGACAATTTCAAATCAAATTAGTAGGACAGCTTCAATAATTAACACATTGTACAATGTCTTCCTAGTGGTTATTTGTTATATGAGATGCAGACATGATATCCTATTTACAAACACTGTTGGAACGAACCCCTCTATTCATTGAATTAAGAGAATGTAGTTATATATCTATCCTAAGTATTTTGGTTACACAGACACAAAATGTTCATTCATCTGTATCCCCACCCCTTTTTCTTTAGTTCTGTCGTTTAAATATTATAGGTGTGTGAACTAAGCAAAATATTCCAAAATAGTCCAGTAGCCCATTTTATTATTGGATCTTCTGCTTGACCTGCAATGTCAGAAGTTGTTGACCTGAGTCCCCTACAGCTCAACATAACAACATGGCTATACTTC
>NDGM011135597.1:0-16301 GCA_002564305.1 Octomys mimax | reverse complement strand
TTTTTTTTTTTTAATTTTAGGGAAGGGTCTACAGGGTATTCAGGGTCTCACTACCAGATTGGACTCATAGTGATTTGCCTGTTTACAGCCTCCCAAGAGAGCTGGGATTACAGGTGCGTGCCACCACGCCCAGCCTCAGCGTGCCCCTGTGCTGGATCAGCACAGCAAGCCTGGGGATTGAATCCTGGCCCCTGCACCTGCTTGCAGGTGCTTTAATCTGCTGAGCTATTTGGCTGGCCCTCTCAGATTCTCTTTTAGAAGGGTCTCACTATATAAAGTTCAGGTTGGTCTTGAACTCATTTTGTATCCCAGGTTACCCAGGTTTGTCTCAAATTCACAATGATCCTCCTGCCTCAGCCTCTCGAGTGCTGGGATTATAGGCATGGGCCACCATATCCAGGGAAACTCTAGACTTTTACAAAGCAAAACTGCTGGGCAGGGAGATAGATCGGTGGTCTAGGCGCCTGCCTGGCAAGCATTCGATCCCCAGTACCACATGCTGGGCCAGACCTAGAACCCCAGGCGTGCTGTACTGGCCCAGAAATCCAGCGTGGTAGTGCACACCTGTAATCCAGTACTGGGGGGACTGAGACAGGAGGATCACTACAAGTCTGAGCTGCGTAGTGAAACCCCGTACCAATAAATAATAATAAACATTTAAATAGATAAACAGCAAAATTACCAAAATTTAAAGCTGCAGTTTATGGCCAAGGGGAAAATTAGTGAGCTGAGCAGCCAGGAGAAATCTCAGGGGATGCTGCAGACATATAAAATAAGTGAGAGTAGCAAGGCAGTGTGGAGCACCCCCTGAGAAGGCGGGGAACAGAGCCGTCCAGTGAGAGGCCGTGAAGACAATGTGGTTCCCACCCCGGGAAGCCACCCGGAAACACTGCAGGGGATATGCAGAACACGAAAAGACTGGAGCTCGTGAAAGAGAGAAAAAGACACTAACTGCACAAGGACAGACACACTGAGGCTTCTCAGCAAGGTAAGATGCTAAGAATAATAGAAACACACCTTCAAGGAAAAAGCCAAGAGGCGACCACAGAGAGCTGCATCAACAGACCCAGGGGGACTCCCTTCCCCTCAGTCCCTACAGAGACTAGAAAATAATGACAAGAAAATGGCACTGGGGTGCAAAACCACCTGGGGAAGCAAGAAGAGGCACAGATTATAGATTCAATCAAAAATAAAAAATGGCATGGGGAAGAAGGGACGGAAAACAGCCGCAGCTCGTATAGGAACACAGGCACTAAAGCAACAGCCAGGGGTGGGGCTGAGCACGCTCGGATGTAGTGCTCCGCAAGAAGGGAGGTCAATACCTTAAGAACAATCCTGAATCCACAGGGGACGTTCCTAAAACCCAGTTCAAGGGGAAACCATGGACGACACAGGCAACGGGTATGGGAGACAGAAGCACAACACAGATAGCAAGGATTCCAATACACCAGTAACTACAATCAAAACAAATGGACCAAGCTTTTCCATTAACAAAGACAAGCAAGCTAGATAAACAACTGCTTTCAAAAAATAAAAGGACATAAAAAGGTTGAAAGTAAAGGCTTTATGAAAAGAATTGCCAGGCAAACAGAAAATAAGTGAAGGGAAGGAGTATTAACATGAGGGAAAGAGGGGATAGGGCAGTAAAAATCATAGGAAAAAGGGACACAACTTTAAAAGGACACTCAACGCTGTATAAGCCTTGCTGCAAAGCACTGACAAAAAATAAAACGAAGTGGATGAAATTTTAAAAGAAACTTACAAATCCACAAATAATAAGGGACATGTTATCGTTTTCTCCAAAGGGGAGCTTAAAGAGAACCCCCCAAAGTTAATGGTGTTAAATAAATAACCTTAACCTCATAAACATACCTTGAGCTCTAGACAAAAAATAAACTAAGTATTCTTTGAAGTACAAATAGAATGCTCACAAAATTCATCACAAACTCGCCAGAAAAGGAGTCCTAACAACAAGACCCTTGCATCTTCCAAAGCATGTCTTCTCATCAAAATGTAACAAAATGAAAAGTAAAAACATGGCTGCAGAAACCACATGCATTTATTTTTTATTTATTTATTTACTGCAGTACTGGGGATTGCACTCAGGACCTTGCACTTGCCAGGCAAGTGCTTATTCTACTGAGCTATCTCCCTGGCCCCTAATGCATTTAGAAGTTAAAAAAAAAACTTTCAAAAACAGTTTATGAATCCAAGAAGAAATTACAACTGAAACTGTACAAAAATAAGAGAATAAAGAAACTACTGGGAATAGAAATTAAAATACTAGAAAAAGACATGAAATGGGTTCCTAAAAACAGCTAATACTCCAATCCTTAGGAAGGGAACTCAGAGATGGCAGAAAAAGAAAAGATAGAAACATATTAAATGAAATAGAACTACAAATATATTGAGGTGAAAAACTATAAGAAAATATAACAATTTTATCTCAACTTGGAAAACATATTTTGCAGGGAAATAAAAGTTACAAAGAAAAAATGGAAAAGTAAATCAACCATTAAAGAATTGGTTCCACCTGGGTATGGCGGTGCACGCCTGCAATCCCAGTATTTGAGAAGCTGAAGGAGGAGGGCCGCTGTGAGTTCAAGGCCAGACTGGGCTATAAAGTCAGTTCAAGATCAGCTTGAACTGCATAGCAAGACCCTGTCTCAAAAAGACAAAATAAATAAATAAATAAATAAATAATCACTGTAATAAAAAGATATACTGCCATGAATTAGCCTCAAAATGCCCTTTGAACATGTTTATCCCATTGTCCTTGCCACTTTCTGAATAGCACTAGACATTCTCTTCAGAATTTTTTTTTTTTCAGACCCGGGGATTGAACTCAGACAAGCACTTCTTCTACTGAGACATCTCCTCAGCCCAATCAGAATGTCTTTACAGGGCAGGATCAAACATTCAGTGCCTGCTGCCGCCGAGCATCATCCAAAGGAAAGGCAGCTCAAGAAACCATGACAGAGAATCCTCAGCCACTTTGTTCATGGATCTTGCACCACGTGACTTCTGGCCCTTCCCTGAAGCCATAATGCCCTAGAAAAGGAAACGTTCTGAATTGACTCAGGACAAGCAAGTAGCCGGGACAGCACAACTAAAGACTCCCAGAACTGCTGTAGAAAACAGCCAGAACAATGGGATAGATGGGATCAAAGTGGGGGGAGGGTTCTGAAGGAATTACAATACTGTCAATGTGTCTTTAGTGTTAATACACTAAAAAGTATTTGAAATATTCACCATGCGTTTGATCATACCTCACAGACTCACAGACTGATTTCACCTGTGAATTCCCATGAGGTGCGCCTAATGAAAGCAAATTATTCAAAGCTATGAGGGGGTGTCACCTTGTGCCTATGGGGAAGGTGCTTCTCAAAACCACAGGAGACACAGGCGCTGCAAATAGGGAGCCCTGGGACTGGATCTGAGGACACAAAGGAGCACAGCCACGTGGGAAACTGTGGAAGTGTCTCAACAACCACACCCAGAGCAGCAGGCATGGCAGCAGAGGCTGTGATCCCAGCACTCGGGAAGGCTCACCAGGACTCTCACCAGTTCAAGCCTTGCCTGACACCTCTGCAATCTAGTGAGACCTTGTCTCAACATAAAAAATAAGAAAGGGCTGGGGATACAGCTCAGTGTAAAGCCCTAGCATGGGAGAAGAGACCGCAGAGCTGCTGTAGGATGTGGCAGTCCCACTCCTGGATACACCTGCAGGAAACACTATCAGAATGAGAGCAGAGCGACAGTCCCGCCAAGTTCATACAGCACTATTTACAACCAAGACATGGAGCCAACCCTGGTGCCCAGCAGTGAATGGACCGATAAAGAACATGCAGCACACATGTGACAGCAGTCAGCTACACAGAGGACAAAGGTCTGCCCTCCACATGGCCAACCTCCCAGAGGAGGTTCCATCAGGTGAATACTGAGGGGCAGAAAGACCTCACATGGTTGTGCAGGCTAAGAGGCTGATCCCCTAGAGCTGGGGGTAGAATGGTGGAACCAGGGCTGGGGCAGGGAAAGGGGCCAAGAGGTCTACTGTAGGAGGCCCTGCCTCTGGTTAACAGCAACCCTAATGTAGGCCTAGAAATGACAGAGAGAAGGGTGTTAAGTGTTATCTGCACAAGTTACCAATCCGAGTGGGTCATTCCACACTGTACCCCACCCCATGCTGTACACAACAGACAGGGGGACTTCCATCTGCTAAGCCCCCACCCCATCAGCAGATCACAGCTTTCCATGCAGAGAAGTCAAAAGTCACCATGGGCTTCACACTGAAGCACAGGACTCCCAGCAAAAGTCAGGGAAAATATGATAACCCCAGATGCAGAGAATTAAGGGAAATTCCACCGTCATCTGCATGCATGTGATTAAAAAGAAACAGACACAGAAGTCTGAAGTGAATATGGCAAAATGCGAGGACGATGAGCCCATGTGTGGATTCCTGGTGACTGGTACGTTCTGTGCAGCTCTGTTTTGGATGTGACTTGTTATTTTAAAAAGGAAAAGGAAAAAAACTCAATCCTGTGAACCTGCATCAGGGTTGGGAACCAGAATGTTTCAGCCCTAATAACAAATGACTGAAAACACAGCAAAAGCAGGCAGCTGCTGAAGGGAAGGCCTGGTTCTTCCTGTTGGGGAAAGCGGGGTCCAGCCCAGGCTGACCTGCACAGGCGCCAGGATGGAAGGTCCAGTTTCACACACCTGCACTTCTGGGAGCAGGAGGAGGGCTGGGGATGCTCCCACCACTGTATGCCTCCTCAGGCCCAGAACTAGGGCAATCCTGGCATAGAGCAGGGACAGCGTCCTTTGAGAGGCCCCACAGCCACACTGGGTCCTGTCTCAACTCTTACTAAGTCCCTTCACACAGAAACTGTGGGATGTAGGTGCCACCTTGTGCCTGTGGCCTGGCTCCCCCCCCCCCACCTGCCATTGTCCTTTGCCAATATCCTTTCGCGCCAGTGCTGCCTCTAGAGCTGGCTTCTGCAAAGTCCTGTCCTATTCCTGTCCTGTCCCTCATGCAGCCTGGGACCCCAGAGCCTGTTAGTATTCAGGTATCACCCCAGCTCCTGACACCAATGGCGGCCGTGAGAGATCTGTAAGTAAGAGATGTCCCAGGCTGGAGTCCATCTGATCAATGATGAGGACGGCATGTCCCAGCCCAGTGCTTGCCTGAGGCCTCCTCTCTGAGGGCCCTGCGAGCCTACTTTGGCAGGGCACAGTGACTTTGGCATGGGAAGCGAGCTCATGTGCACCACAGAGCCCTTCCTCACTCTTTCCCCAGCAACCACCTTCACCAGCCTTCAGTGTCACCTGTACATGTAGCTTTTAGATAGATGGGCAGCTTCACTGAGAACCCAGGTTCATGTGTGTGCAAAGAATCATGGTACAGGCTTTTGTGAGGAATTATCACCAGGCTGTTATGCTCCATGACACTGCAAAAGCAGGTGCGTGCAGCTCACAGCCTCCTGCATTATTTGTCCCCAGTGTGAACACTTTCACTGCTGTCCTTACAAGCCAGGAAGAGCAATTTCCTTGGTGTCCACAGTGGGCATATCTGCTAGATACTCCAGACAGCCATGGCAGTGGAGGGTGGAAAGGGCCTTTCCAGGAAGGATAGAAAACACATTTGCCAGGCACTGGCAAGGGTGATACTCTGCCCCAGAATCCAGGCCAGCACTTCCCTGGGGACAGGGGACAGGCCACTTCACCCAGCCACCGGGGAGGGGGGCCCAGAGGCTCCCCAACCACCTTGCCCACATGGTCCTAGGGAAATTTCCCACCCAGAACTTGGAGAGGAGGGAAGTGGACTTAGAGCAGCACAGGGGTGAGGCTGAGGGCCTAAGGTGATCCTAAGGTGGCTGGAGGCCTCTGGAGATTGGGCTCCCTAGGAAGTCAAAATTCAAGTGAGATGGAACAATAACCCAATCATACTTACAGTTGGGCCTGCTTCTCTGCTAGTTCTTTGGTTTTCTCCTACAATTATAAGGGGGAAAATATGAGAAAAAAGGAAGGATATACACAGGATACATTCAGATACACATTTTATTCTATCTCTGTGAGAAGAGCAACCTGGTGTGGTGACACACACTCGCAATCCCAGCACACAGGAGGCTGAGGCAGGAGGATCACTGCAAGTCCAAGACCAGCCTGAACCTCATAGCAAGGCCCTCTCTCCAACAGACCAAAAAAAAAAGAGGGCAGGGGAGGAGGAAGAGGAGGAAGAGGAGGAAGAGCAGCTCTCTGCTCACTCAGCTCTGCTGTACTGTGCTATTTATCATTAGCCATGTTGGAAAGCACATTTTCCAGGGACTCAGATGTCTTCCTGCCCACTTCTGACTGTGACCTGAGCATTTCCTCCAATAGAAGCAGCACACAGCCTTCTGGCTCACAGAACAACCAACCATTAAAAACTCCAGGGACAGGACAAACATTTCCCAAACACTAGGAAGAACAGGCTACTATCACTCTCCAGTGTTACACTTAATATTTACACATTTAAACACCAGCCACAGAAATAACAAGCAGGTGTATACAGGCTTGGCTATTTATAAATCTATTTAAATTTCTCAACAGGCACTCTGGCTTAGCCAACATTTTCTGTGCTGTACCCTTAACCAAGAAACAGGGCTTGCTTTCCTGGCACATCAGAATCCGCTGAATGGAACCCTAGCAGCTGCTCTTCTCTGGCCCTGTTGCTGTAAGATGCTGTGCGTATCATCCTGTCTCCTGGACTGACACAGAGAGACCCAGGAGTGGGAGTAAGAGCTGTCCATGCTCAGGAAGGAAAAGGGAGCAAGTGAACTTCACAGAGGACCCTAGGGAGCAACATTATGGGGCACAAGGAGACCTGAACAAACTTGAGGGCTTGAATAAGCAGCTCCCATGGGGCAGCCTCAGTTCCCAGCTTGTGGCACGAGTCATGGGCCCTGCTGTGCAGTGGTAGCAGACGGGGTCACAGTGATGCTGGTGGGCACTACTTAGAACCAGATGAAACCTGCCCCTCTGTCTGCTACACCCACCCTGGGCAAGTGACTTGTGCCCTCCTGGCCTCAGTTTCCTGGCTGTGACTTGAGGCATGGACCCATCCCATCAGGGTGGCTGGGAGAATTAACTAGACCAAAGAGCATCTGGTTCACTAGTAGGGGCCAGGCACAGAACACACCCAGGAAATGGTCATGATGTGGAATTGCACAACTTAACCATCGAGTAACTCTTGATAACAGCAGCCAGGAAGTAGGCAGTTCCCATGCTGTAGACTTTCCAGCCCCACACAAGTGACTATACCACAGGGGCCATACTGTAGGAGGCCCCATATCAAGTACCAACCCAGGAACACCAGAAAATGTGGCTTAAATACCACCACTGCATATGGATCACCCACACAAACCTTTGGGTGGGACAGCCTGTCTGGCTTTTGTTTTTTAAGTTTCAAACATTTTTAACATGGATTTAATATAAGAAATTGACTTGGTTTCTATAAAGGTCTTCCATGCCCAGGATAAATACAACCAAAATCGGCAAAAGTCTCTGAACAATCCTGAGCCGTTCATGATAAGCCATCTTTGCGGTCCCTGGGAGTTGAGATCCTAAGAGGACCAGAGCTAGCAGGGAGGCTGAGGCCAAGGTGGAGGCATCAGGCTGGGCTACCTGCTCCAGCACTCACCCAGCCCAACCACATGGCAATGCCAAGTAACTCCTTCCAGGGCAAAGCCAGGGACATCTGTGTGTATCTGGAGAAGAGGGAGCCTCTCATGAGTGGATGCTGTTCACTGCCCTGCACCATCCCAGAGAGGTCCTCCAGGGAGGAGACCTCAGCCAGATACAAAGCCACCCATCCCATCACCCTCAGCCACCAGCTGATAAAGGTCGATAGTGCTGACAGCTTGCTAGACAGAAAGCACAAGGTGCCATGCCTATAAAAGACCAGTGAAAGCTCCCTAAAATGCCCAGGCTCCAGGACACCTCACTGGGGCATGTGGAGGCATCAGGCTGGGCTGGACCTGGGGAAGGGATACAAGCCAGAGTACAAAAGTGACAGCGGATCCTGAAGGGCCAGACCTCTCTGAAGGTGGCCTGTAATGTCAAACTACTACTGTTGTCAGCTGGGAGGCGGAACCACTGCTGGTGGGCCTTATGCCCAGGTCAAGCAGATTTAGCTGATGGACTGCTGCCCAGGCCACCCCAGCTGTGTCACTCACCCAGACTGTGTCACGGATCTTCCTGGCAATCTTAAGCAGCAGTTGTCCAAAGGTGCCAGGCTCAAAGTGTGTGGCCGAGTGCTGGATGCAGAGGCAGAGAAGGAAAGCGGGTGTCAGCTTGTAGTCATCGCCCCCTGGCTCGATCAGCGTCATGATCCTCTGCAGCAGTGCATCCTCCACCTCAGGCTCAAACTCCAGGAGCAGCCGCCGCTGTCTAGGCCAAGCAGCCAGTGAGCAGGCAGCACCACCGTGGGCCCTCAGCGCAGCACCACATGTCTTGCAGCTCTGTGGTGGCCGCAGGTGGGCCAGGGCCCCAGCAGGCAGCAGCTGGGCCTGTGCAGGGTCCTTGAAGAGCAGCAGGTAATAGAGGCCCAGAGAGAGCAGGTCACCATGTCGCAGCACCACAGCACCTCGGCTCACTGTGGAGAAGTTGACAGCCACGGGTGCCCCAGCAATGGGCTCCAGCACCAGCCTGGATGCTTTAGGGCTGCCGTCTGGGGCCGGGCACCGGCGGATGGTGCAGTGCAAGGGCAGGATGTCAGGGGCTGCCAGGCTGATGCTTGGCTTGCTGGAGGGTGTGCGCTGGCCCACTGTGTGCCGCTCCCGATTAAGCATGTACACTAGGCTGTCCTAAAAGCAAAAGCACAACTCAGCAGGTGTGCCATCTCTGTGATACTACAGGTGAGGACAGGATAGAATGGGTGTCCCAGACTCTGCAGTTGGGACTGCAGGCTGAGGCCAGCAGCAGCACGAACCCACCCCTGGCTGCCTCAGCCTGTGCCCGCCCTTGGCAGGCTCTAAGGACACCCACACAGTCTGTGCAGGCATCTTCACCACACAGCTGCCACAGGTGTCTCCTGAGGCTGCAGCCCAGTAGCTATAGGAAGGCACTAACCCAGCGGGGTGGGAAAGGATGAAGGGACAAGGGGATGAAGTTGGAGAGCAAGTGACAAGCAACATGGCCACACAGCAGGAGGTGGCTAAACCATCTTGAGCCCAGACACAAGGGAGAATGGCAAGAAGTGGCTCTGGCTGGTGGGGACAGTGAAGCCTTACCCAGAAAAATTTCAGCACAAAGTAGTGATTTAGCACTCACCATTACTAGCACAAGGAATAGGCTAGCCCATCCCCTGCTCTGGGAACCTGCACACACCCTTCCCAGAAGCCAGAGCAGTATGGAGAGAGTTCAAGAGCTCTCTACAGGCCCTGGAGCCCATGTCAGTGCCCCTCTCCTGCTGCCCCCGCTTGCCTCACCTCCACCTCCTTCTCCCAGTCAGGGGCCCAATAGGTCATGTTCTGGGCCATGGGGCAGCTCACGTGTTGCTGGCTGTAGCCCTGCAGGAGCAGCAGGTGTGGGGCTTGGAACAGGGAGCAGCGCATGGTATCCCAGGCAGGTTCTTCAGGACCCTGGGCAGCTTCAGGCAGGCCAGTGGACGGGCTCAGGCTGGTCTCGCTGACCGTGCGACGCAGTCCGGGTGGAGGGGAGCTGCAGGCAGCTCCTGAGGCCAGGCCCAGGGTTCCCTTGGCACGGATCCGCTGCAGCCTCCGGGCCTGGGCGTTTATCCCTGAAACAGGATCAATGCAGGTACAGGGCCAGAGGTCTGACTGTGGCCACTGGCTGGGTCCTGTTGGATATGAATCTCATTAAGCCACCTCTGACACCTGTTATTGCTGTCAAAGCAAGTCTAGAGGACAAAGGCTCTGTCCCCTGGTCATGCCCTTTGAAGGGAGAGGCAGCACCTTAGTAGTGCTGAGGCATCTCCAGAAAAGATTCTGCCAGGGCAGTCACAGAGTAGGCAGCCCAAATGTCACATCCTGTGGCTCAGATGAAACCATACCTGCCCTACAGGAGCCCAATGACATACCTTAGCTTGCACCTTGGCCCTGGGCATCAAACACATCAAATACTCTCCCCACCATAGCATCAGCCCCTGCCAGATCACCATGCCACCCAAGACCCTGCCCATCTATCTGAGTGGTCCCCCAGTGTGTGGCAGGCTAGATTCCCCAGGACAGTGGTGCTCTGATTAGGTGAGATGGAGCCAATAGGTCACTGTCCTCCCTTCACTTTAAAAAGGAAGGCCCAGTCAATTTGCCAAGTCACTGTGCTGGTCAGCTTCTGTGACAGCACATCTGCCACTTCCCCAAGACGATCCTGGACACTGCCAGGCCAGAGGGTACACACCAGTGCACACACTGAAACATGCCCTGCACAAGCCATGCACTGGACATGTACAACATTCGGACATGTACAAACACAAACACATGTACACACATTCTCAGAGAGGTGAATAACACACATAAAAGACTTAAAATCTCATGCTCACAAATGCAGGAAACGCTCTCTACACTGCTGCTGCCAAGAAGCCTGACAGGCAAGATGGATGGAGCCCCAGAGACTATTCACTGTTCCCAGCTGACCCCGGTGCTCTCTTCCCTGAATGCTCTGCCGAATGCCCTCCACGCAGCCTTGTCTCCATCTGGGGCGTCCTGTCCTCCAGCCATTCCAAACAAAACCAGGCAAAAGCCAAAAAGGAGGTCAGCACGCAGAGCTGCCTTACTGGAGCCGGAGGGAGCCTTGGCTGAGCTCTGCCCTTCCCTGCAGAAGGCCGAGCTGCCTGCGCATCTGCAGTCTGCAGGGGGCCAGGGCTGCAGGAGGAGCCGGCCAGCCGCAAAGCCAGGCTTGGAATGTTTCTGCAGCAGATGCCCCGCAGGTGCGACTGCAGTCGCTGCCCGGTGGCATGCCACAGCTCATTCTCACTGCACTACTATGGAGCCACATGGGAAGGGAGAAAAAAAGTCCAAATGATGCCCCAGGTAACAGCAGAACATAGAGGCCAGCCTCTCTTGGATTGCCAGGGCTCACAGAGGGCCCAATGTCAAGCCTCCTGGGACTGCTGTCCCATGTGGGAGGCCCACTGTGGGTTCAAGCCGGCTCCTCTAGGCAGAGACCATACTCGCTTCAGATGACTCTTCTAAGACCTACCTGCAGATGAGAGGGAGCAATGGCTGGGCTACTCCCATCCCCTTCCTTGTTTTAGGTGGGCTCCTGTGAGTGGGAGAAGGAAGGTGAGAGGCCTTTGCTTGGGACCATGGCAGCATCATCCACTGGCAACACCAGTATGACCCCTGCCACAGGCAGCACAGATGTCCCCCTGATCTTGCTCCCTCTTCCTCCTCTGTTGTGGTTTATATTTAAATGTCCTCCCAGGGCCGGCCAGATAGCTCAGAGGACTAAAGCACCTGCTTAGGCAGAGCGCAGTGGTCGGGGTTTGATCCCTGATGTGTTGTGCCAGCCCTGCCCCCGGAGCACAATGAGATGGCCATTGAGACTGGGCATGGTGGTACACTCCTGTATTCCCAGTGCTTGGGAGGCTGCAAACAGAAGAATCACTGAGTCCGATCTGTGTAGTGAGACCCTGTAGGACCCTATACTAAAATACATTAAAAAAAATAACAAATAAAAAATAAATGTCCTCCCAAAACCTCATAGGCTCATAGATGTTGCTTCTGTTATGGGCATGATACTGCACTGTTTAATGGAAAAACACAACCTGGATGCAGGTGGTATCAACCAACAGGCTTGTAGCCTGGGTGAGATAAAAGGGAAAAGAAGGCTCCTGATTTCCTACTTCTGGCCTGCCTTGCCATGAACTGCTTCTCCTTTGCTCTGTCCCTCTGCCTTACCTTGGAGCCAGCCAACTACAGACTGAAAGCTCTATAAACTGTGAGCCAAAATAAAGCCCTCCCCCTTTAACTTATGGATGGTCAGGTATTTTGTCCCAGCAATAAGGAGGTAACTAAGACACCTTCCCTTGCCCTCTGTGGGATAGCTAAGAATATACTATACACATGAATGTGCATGCAAGTAGACCCTGTACCAGGACACCACACAGAACTGTCACCCAAAGAGCCCTTCCCAGGTGCACCACAGCGAGGGATGCAGACTGAGCAAAAAGCAGGAGAGACACAAAGTCCGCAACCTAGTTACAGGCTTAAAATCAGAAAGACTAGTTCTTGGTTTGAATGAGGTGCATACAATACCTTTTTTTTTTTTTTTACTCCTATATTTTTTGTAGGTCCAGGGACTGAACCAGCATCCCATGTGCACTATGCAAGCATTCTAACACTGTATTACTTCCCCAGTGTTTTTTAGTTTTATTTTGAGATAGGATCTCACTAAGTTGCCTGAGCTGGCTGGCCTGTATTTGGAATCCTCAGGCCTCAGTCTCTTGAATAGCTGAGGTCATAGGTGAGCACCAACGCACACCATTGTACCCAATGAAATGCTCAGTGGATGTACTGGGGGACCAGGCACATCTCATCTGAGGACACAGCTGGGGGACCATGGCTGTTTCACCCTCGCTATGGTGCACCTGGGAAGGGTTCTTTGGGTGACAGTTCTGTGAGGTGTCCTGGTACAGGGTCTACTTGCATGCACACTCATGTGTATAGTGTACTCTTAGCTATCCCACAGAGGGCAAGGGAAGAAAGTGTCTTAGTTACCTCCTTATTGCTGGGCCACTTGTTTCCAGATATTTGCAAATGCATGCACCCTGCAGAAAAATGGACATTCTCCAAGATTCTGCACTGCAGTGCAGTGCAGCCAGGACAGGCCTGAGACAGCTCCACAGGCATCCTAAAGACAGGCTGACTTGTAGGAAATGTCTGACATGGGAGTGGAAGAAACAGAGGTGTCAAGTACAGCTGTGGGAGTCAGTGATGGCCATGGAGTCCTGGATACTTCCCCTAACCTCACCTCTGCCCAGGGTGTGGCTCCATGGGGCAGCAAACCTGGCAGTCTTGGTTATCCACAGACACTTCTAGATGAAGGACAGAATGACACCATGGGCCATACTACTCTTTCCTACATTCCCTGT
Organism: Octomys mimax; assembly: GCA_002564305.1. Classification (NCBI taxonomy): domain Eukaryota; kingdom Metazoa; phylum Chordata; class Mammalia; order Rodentia; family Octodontidae; genus Octomys; species Octomys mimax. The sequence goes on along the minus strand of NDGM011135597.1, from coordinate 3,205 downwards.
CACCTTCACTGAGACTCTGTGTGGACTAGGCAGTATCAATGTTAATTTTGACAACAGCTGCTAATGGTCACCAGAGCTGCCAGTGCTGCTCCGCTCTGGCTCAGAAGGCCCTGGAAAGAAAAACACAGCTCCCTTCCTGCACGTCACCAGGTTCCTCCATAAAGTCACCCTGCAGGCTTCCCTTCTGGTCATTTTCTCTTCCCTCCCTGACTCTGGGAAGCACATCTGAACACCTCTCCCAGCTGGTGGCCTCAGAGACAGGATCCTGGCTATAGACAGGTGGGCACCACAACTTTCTTGTGCTGGGCAGTTCTACTAAACCTGGGCAATCAGGCCACTTTTGCAGGGATTCCTTGTAAAAACTGGGACTATGCTGCTAAGATAAACTCTCAATAGCTGCTGCAAATCCAGAGGTCAGACTTGCCTTCAACAAGTCTCTTTTACACTGGAATACTCTCTTCAGCCAAGTAGCCACTTGTAATGCTGCATACCTACAATCCCAGCATGCAGGGAGGCTGAAGCAAAAGCTTTACAACATCCAGCCAGATCTAAATTGGGCACCTTAGCCAGAGCCTGCTCAGAATACAAAAGGGCTGGGAAAGTCACGCTGTGCAAAGGCCCTGCATTTACTCCCCAAAACAAACAAGAAAAAAATCAACAAAGTCATGGAGATCCATCAATCAGCAATCTGCAAAATCATCCAAAATGTACAAAACAGAGGTAAATACTGAGGATAAGTCCTGAGTATCTCCTTATTTAAATCCATTTCACTCTTAACTATTAACCAGAGGAAGGCACTGTGGCTGGATAGGAAAACAGCCCAGCCCCCTGTGGTCAAATTGACCACTGGGGCAACTTCTAAAGTTTTGTAGAAAATACACAAGCAGGTCCCTTCTCACAGGGTGTGGTGACTGTGAGGGCCACTGCCACTCAACCTGAACAGAGGCCCCACCTTGGCAGGCAAGGGAAGTGAGAGGGAAATAGCTGGGAGGAAGGAAATTAAACCATGATCATCATGTAAACGACCTGACTGAATATGTGAAAAATGCAAAGGAATATAAGGACAAATTATTAAAATTAAGTGAATTTAGCAAGGTGACAAGATACAGTAAATATGTCAAATTTAATGCTTTTATTTTTTATTTTTATTTATTTATTTATTTATTGTTATTTTAGGGAAGGGTCTACAGGGTGTTCAGAGTCTCACTACTAGATCAGACTCATAGTGATCCATTTGTTTACCGCTGCCCAAAAGCTGGGATTATAGGCACATGCCATCATGCCCAGTCTCAACTGCCATCTCAGAGCGCCCTGGGGGCAGGGCCAGCATGGCAGGCCTGGGGATCGAACCCCCAGCCCCTGCTTGCAGGTTTTTATTTTTTTTAAAAATTATTTTATTTTATTTTATTTTTCATTTTACGTATTTGGTACAGGGTCTCACTACACAGCTTGGACTTGTAGTGCTCCTCCTGTTTTCAGCCTCCCCAGTGTTGGGATTATAGGAGTGTGCCACCACATCTGGACTCTTTCACCGGCTCAGCACATTCCTGGGGTGGGGCTGGCGCAGTGTGTGGGACCAGGGATTGAACCCTGGTCCCTGCGTTTACTAAAGCAGGCACTTAGTCCACTGAGCTATCTTGCCGGCCCTTAATACTTTTAAATACCAGCAACAAAAGGGAAAAATATATAAAAAAATACCGTTTATAATAGTGTAACTATTATAAAACTCTAAGACATTGTTGACAAATCAAAGACTGATGAACTCTGGGGCTTCTAAATGGGGAGCTATAAAGCCATCACTTCTCCCCATACTACCATCAGCCCCTGCAACTTGAAGAAAAGTCTTCACAGAGGTCCGAGCCTGGCACTTGAGCTTTGAGTGGTGGCTTTATTATAAGCTATGGGGACAGATGCTTCAATGGAACAGGTATGAGGGACCTGGACCTGAATCTTATATATACAGATGGGACAGACTTTTAAGTAAATAGCATGGAGTTAACTTCATGTACATATGGAAAAACACAAATCATGACCCCTATACCTCACACCAGCCACAAAATCCAATTCCAGATGGAGTATGGATTTACATGGGAAAGGTTAAAAATAAAGCTTTATGAAAAAAAATGTTAGAAATAAATATCCTTGTATGGAGTGCTGAGCAACAGAAAAACAGGCTCTCCAAGATATGCTATCCAGACACTGGCACAGACCAACAGGAGGAGAAGGGAAGTGGGTCCCTAGGACAGAGAAAGGGTCTGAAGTGAGAAAGCACACAGGGAGAGCAAGTGATAGACCTCAATGCAGAAAGGAGGTGGCAAGGGCATTCTCCATGGGCCTGATTCACTGTGTATGATGGGTGGCTCAAACCTACAGATACACTACTGGCAACCCCAAATACATAGGCACCAAATACCAGTACACCCAACTATATAAAACAAATATTACTGAACAACAAAAACTAGGTCATTGCTAATACAATTGTAATGAGGGACCTCAATACCACATTGCCACAAACAGAACTAGACAAAAATATTCAACAATGAAATATCAGAACTGAAACTTTCAAAAAAAACCAAACTTAGTAGATGTCTACAGTGTTCTACACCAGACTATCAGAATACACATTCTTCTCAACTGCATGTGGGACAGTCTCCAAAATGGTGTTCATAGAAATAGTACGCTTCAAGAAATGCAAAGGAATTGAAACTGTCCCATATATATTATTAGACCATAATGCAATAAAATTGGAAATCAATGATAAAGAAACGAGAACTTCATACATACATGGACATTAAATAACACCCTCCTGAACAACCAATTTCATCACAGATGAAATTAAAGAAGAAATTAGACAGTTTCTACAAGTAAATAATAATGCCAATACAATATCCAGAAACTTATGGGACACAATGAAAGCAGTCCTACAAAGGAAATTTACAGTGATGAATACCCATACCAGGAAAACAGAGCAAGCTCAAATAAACAACTTAATGTTGAACCTCAAGCTTTCAGAAAAAGAGCAGGCCAAGCTCAATTCTCACATGAGGGAGAAAATTATAAACATCAGAGCAGAAATTAATGCAATGGAGACTAATAAAACAATTACAAAGAATCAATGAATTAGTTCCCCCCCCCCTTGGTGGAACCAGGGATTGAACTCAGGCCCTTGTGCTTGTCAGAGAAGCACTTATTCCACTGAGCCATC
>NDGM011135562.1:0-10720 GCA_002564305.1 Octomys mimax | reverse complement strand
AAAAAAAAAAAAAAAAAAAAAAAAAATGCATCAATACATTTTCAGTGGGAAAGTCATGCCACATGTTTCCCAAACACTTGATAATGCAGAAAAAATGATAATAACTTTTTTAATATAAGATCTTCCCAAATGTTATTTCAGATATTTAAAGTGGGACTCTGTATTGTTTCATTTTGGTTCTACCCTCTGATTCCTTTCTAGATGAAACCCAAATTGTTATACTGTGGCCTCCTGCCTTTTTTCTTTTATTTATTTCTTGATTAATAACAATAAAAGAAGAATATCTAATTAATTTTTAAAGTACAGCACATGCTTATAATTGAATAATTTAAAGATCTGTTTGTGATACATCTATGATAATATATTTATACTTATTATTGATGTTCTGTTACAGTTTTTCTTCTGTAGAGAAAAGAATTTCAGAGTTTTTCTTTTGCTTTCTCAATTTTTATCATGTTTTCTTCATATAGACATTATTTAGTTAAAATAAATTATTAAAATGAATTCAAGCAAGCATGGATGAGCAAATAACAATGTAATTTCACAAAAAGGCAGAGACTGTTTAGGGAAAAATAAGATCATTTAGACAATTTGGCCTTGTAATTTTCTGTGTACTGAAGGATTACAAGGCATTAAGTCATTAGGTGGAAATAAAGAACAGAAGCATTTTTTAGATCTGCATGGGAGGGTGCAGCTCTGTGCCTTTGATCTAAATGACAGAAATAAATTTGCCAATGGCATGATAATATTCAGCATGTTTAAACTAACCCTGATTAATAGAAATGCAAGTTCAATACATTTTAGTTTGATGGGACTATTCAATGTAAAGCATAAATGAAATTAAGTTATGTACATAATATCTGTAATAGAATTTGTCACATTGAAGCTTACTGACTTGCATTAATATTTTATTTGCATACATCCTCAAGCCTCACCTGCTCTTTGCTTAGATTTATCACAAGTTTGCAGGCATGGCTTGGTGCTGAAAATGGACATGAACAATTACATTTTCAGTGTGAAATGAGTGAAAGACTCCACTCCAGCTGTATTTGCTAAACCCTTTGGTAGTCGTACAGATAAGGCAAAAAGAGGTTAGAGTGGGAGAAATCTGAAGTGGAGATGCAAATCTTAAGCTTGTTTGTGACGTTGCTATCTTAGAATATGCTGATCCTAACTAGTCTCAAACCAGCTGCACCAGGGATGCTAAAAGGAAGTGACAAAAGGTTGATATTCTTTCTTAAATTCAACTATAGTCATTATTCCATCTTCATTACAGTGAGAAAACATGTACATCATTACTATATATTGACCAGTTGTTGTTTCATAAATTTTTAAACATGTAGACTGTACAAATGCACACCCGTTTACACACGTCTGTCTTTCTTGCATATATGCCTAACGGTGTCTTTATGCTTAATCAATCTTGTCCAGCAAATTAGTTGCATAAAAGTTCTATTTTTAAACAAAGTGGTAAAATATTATAGTATTTCCATGATATTTTAAAATAATGGATGTTTTTAATTTACGTATTCCAAGTATGCTAGTTCCTTAATTAGTACAGATTTTTTTTTTTAAAATGTATTTGGTACAGGGTCTCACTATGCAGCTCGTACTCAGACTGATCCTTCTATTTTCAGCCTCCCCAGTGCTGGGAATATACCTGGGATCAAACCTTGGTCCCTGCGCTTGCCTAAGCAGGCAATTAGACAGCTGAGCCACCTTGCCAGCTCAATTAGTACAGCTTTTATTAAATATTAAAGATATAAAAATATTTAAATTAATGCTGATATTTTCCTGAAAGTTTATTCATCTGTGTTACAGTGAATTGTTTCCAAAACTTTTCACCATTATTTTAATGCGACTAGACAGATTACTTCTCAATGAATTTTATTTTAATTTCTTTTTTTTTTTTTTTTTTGGTACCAGCAATTGAACTCAGGACCTTGCACTTGCCAGGCAGGTTCTGTGCTGCAAGGCTATATCCCTGGCCCTTTAGGCAGAGAAGTTTATTCTGTTTGTTACATTATTGCATAAAATGATGGTATTTCTAGCAAGATAAATAATCTTAAAATTAAATGAATTCAACTCAATGAATGTTAAAATATGATGACACCAGTGCTGTCTCTTTTTATAAACATGAGATAAAAAACAGAAGGCTTTTTATTGTTAGCTTCAGAAGATTTTGCCCCTCCCCTTGGCTTTAAGCNTGATAAAATATAGAATATGGGCAGAGGTCTAGAAACAAAAAAAGGTCAAATTCATTTTCTTAGCTTTCCCATTTCCAAGAAGCACCCAAATATATGATTTTCATTTAAAGTCTGTTTACGGAGCACAGCAAGCACAGGGCTTTTGTTTTGATTTCTAAATTGACTCAAAACTGTCTTATAGAATTTTGGATGACCTCTTTCTAAATCATAGTCCATAGGGGCATTTTAATAAAACTTTATACAGTATGTCTTGGTTTTCAAAACTAAGTCTGACCTTTCTTTGGCCTTTGGCAGTTGTTTGTTTTAGAGAGCTGTGAGTCAAACATAAAGTTGCTAATTAAAGAAATGCAATTGATTTAATAATGGTTGCCATGGAGCCTTCTATGCTGCTTAACTTGAAGGGCAAATACAAAACTAAATTCACCAAACAAAATATTTGAGTTTTTCTTCATAATACTCCCATAAATTGCGATTTGGGTTTTGAGATGAATGACTGTAGGAATTTCTGAGATCACAGATGATTTCAGTTATTTTTTAGAATGTTTTAAATAAATGTTGCTGCTTGTAGACACCCCTGAGCCTTTGAAAGACTAGATATAAAGTGTGCTTTTCATGAAAATTTGGTCATTTTAGTGTTCTAACTTCAGTTTAACTATGCCTGTTTAATAAAGAATTACTACTTGTAGTTTTCAAAACAGTTTGCAAGAACATCAAGTAAGTGTTCTCTGGGCAACTACAACATTCATAGAACTTTTCATTATCTACTATCTCTCTCAGGGTATGAAAAAATGATTAAGCGAAGATCACTGAATATTGAGGCAAACTAAAGTTAAAAACACCAAAGAATACAAAATAACATTTTATTAGGAGAAATGTATGTTTTATGGACACATTTGATAACATTTACTTGTGTCTTCAAATGTAAAATGCACATCATATATACTGGTTATATTATCCAAATAAATATTAGAAAAATAATCAAATTTCATTATAATTCTATCTTTATTTGCTCATCTCAACCCCATAATTACATAGTGTGATTTTTTATTGTTTATATATGCTTTTTATTGGTACATGTTTGTGACGAATAGTAATTAAACTTAGTTTGGGCAATTAGGAAATAAACATCTTGGCTGATCATGTTCACTCTCTGTCCATGCCTTCGTTTCTCTGCTGTTCCCTTCACATCTCCAGAATATAACTTATTTTCTATTATCTTTTATTTATTTTTTTAATTTTGAATGTTTCCCTTTTTATTTTTTAGAGTACAAATTAGAATTAAAACAAAAATTACAAGTGATACAGATTTTCGCTTAACAAAATAACATGTTTTTCATAGTATTTGTTGTAATACATAGTGTTATCTTCCAGCCAGTTATTCATATTACTAAATATGTGCAACTAAACTTGGAAGAAGGAAGAATGAGATGTATAAGTAATTAAGAAGACAAAAATGAAGAACAATAGAAAAAAGGAGGCAAAACAAATTCAAGCATTAACTGCTTTTTTCCATAGACTAGCAGAAATGCACAGTACAGTTGTCAAAACCATCCTGCTTACATACATAGACACATCTCTTTCCTCCACTTCCTCTGCTGTCCTTTTATGAACTCAGTAACTCTTTTTGAGTAAGTACATTCCCCTTTACCAGTACCTATTGTACCCTTCAGATTTGATTTTTCTCTTTCAGGTTCTCACACTAAGGAGATAATACAATGTTTGTACATGTGGGTATGATTTATTTCACATGAGTATAGTCTCATAAATAGCTGCATCCACTTACCGATAAATGACTCAAATTTATCCTGTTTTATACCTGAATAATACTTCATTGTGTAAAAGTAACACATCTTCCTTATCCATTGTTCACTTGATGGACATCCGGATTGTTTCCAGGATTTAGCTATGACAATGTGTGCTGCTATAAAAATGAGTGCATGTGTATTGCTGTGGTATGGGGTTTTAAGATATTCTGGAAAAATACACAGGAGGGGAGTAGCTGGATTGAATGGAATCTCAAATTCTAACTTTTGAAGGAATCTCCACACTGATTTCTATAGTGGTTGTACCAGTCTGCAGTCCCACCAACAGTGAAAAAAGGTTCCTTTTTCTCCACAGTCTCTCCATCATTTGTTATTGGCTGATTTCTTGATGTTATCCATTCTTTCTAGGGTGAGATGAATTTCAGTGTTGTTTTAATTTGCATTTCTCAAATGACCAATGATGTTGAATATTTTTTAATACATTTACCTGTCATTTGTATTTCTTCCTCTGAGAAGAAGTGTATATTCAGTTCAGATAACTGTTTTGGGGCTGGGTCTTTGACTTTTGGGAGCTTAATTTTTAAAAAATGATTTCTATGTTCTACATAGAAGGTCTTTGTCAGAGGAACAGTCATCTATAACTTTTTCCCAGTTTGTTGGTTTTTTTTTTTATCATGTTGGAGATTTTCTTTGTTATTTATTTATTTATTATTTATTTATTTCAATACAGGGTTTACAGGGTCTCACTACACAGATCCAACTTATAGTGATCCTCCTGTTTTCAGCATCCCAAGCACTATGATTACAGGCGGACACCACCGTGTCCAATCTTAGTCTCCATCTCAGTGTACCCCAGAGGCAGGGCCAGCATGGCATGATGGGGATCAAACCTCAGTCGCTGGACCTGCCTAAACAGGCTCTTTAATCCACTAAGCTATCTGGTCAGCCCTAGAAATTTGCTTTGAAGTGAAGAAACTGCAAAGAGATAAGATCACAGTTGTTGATTCTTTAAAGTATTTCCCATGCAGTTTGGTTTTTGTTCATGAACTCTCCACCCACTCCTATGGCTTCAAGATTTGCATTTATTTTTCCTCCAGAAGATTTAGTGTTTCTATTTTAAATTCCAATGTTTGAACTGTTTTGACTGTAGCTTTGCATGCTAATAAGCATGGATGTAGTTTTAACCTTTAGCATGTGGAAAGCCGATATATATATATATATATATATATATATATATAGTCTTCAAATTAGTTCTTTATATTATTAGATATATGCTTGAAAAATTGGAAGAAGAAAGAAATATATAAGAAATTAAGAGGAGAGAGAAAAAGCACAAACACCTGAAAAAAATGAGAAAATAGAAATTAAGCACCAACTGATCATTCCAACAGACAAGCAGAAATCCACAGCTCCATTGTACAAAAAACCTGCTTTGTACTCAGATCTATCTCTTTCCCTTACTCTGTCTCCTATCCTCCTCAACTCAGACATTCCTTCCTCTTGAATAGGTCTATTTCCTTTTCCCAGTATCTATTGTACCCTTTATATTTTATTTTCTCTTTCAAAGAACCAGCCTTTTAAATCAAAACAATGAAAACGATCAATAAAATTATGTATTAGACCAGATTTATGTCTGAGTTCTACAGAGATTATTATCCTAACATAGATATTACCGCTGATTAATAAAAGAAAAAAAGGGGGCTGGTGAGATAGCTCAGCAGTTTAAAGTGCCTGCTTAGGCAAGCTTAGGCTGGCACAGAGGACCACATTTCAATTCCAGCATCACATGCCACACCAGCACCACCATCAGGGTGGGCTGAACTGGCCAAAAACATAATTAGATAGATAGATAGATAGATAGATAGATAGATAGATAGATTGGAGCTTTCAAACATTTGACTAAATCCTCCAGTTACAATGAGCTTAGTTGGGGGACGGGGAGATGGCTCAATAGAATAAGTGCTTTCCTGGCAAGTGCAAGGGCCTGAGTTGAATCCTCAGTTCTGAAAAAAAAAAAAAAAAGAAAGAAAGAAAGAGTTTAATTGAAATTCAAATATTGCATCAGCATAGCTCATTCCTGAGCACTCCATCCATCACTGCGTACAGGCAATCCTTTGGAAAGATACACCTTCATCTGTTTACATGTTCACTGCTATAAATTTACCTAGGGTGGTTATGAGGAACTTTTACTTGAATAAGGTGCGCTTTTTTAAACACATTTTCAGCCAAACATTACATACATATATTACACGTGTGTACAGATTGCATGAGACTGTGATTCATATCTCTAAAATTACTTTTGTTTAAGTTGTAATTAAAATATGAAAAGGTCTCACTAGTAAAATGTTAAAGAAGCGTGCACAGTAACAAAACCATAATATCCCATAAGAGTAATTTCACTACCTAATACTGAAGAAAACTCAATTTTTTATTTCAAATAAAATAAATCATAATAATAAATTTTGATATGCAATAGGAATACTGTTGGAACACTAGCATATTCATTTGAGGTTTTTGTAGTACATGTCAAAAAACAAAGTAAACCTGGACTCAAAAGTTAACCTATGTTTATGAAGATAGCATATTCTCTTCAATAGATTTCTGTGGCTCCCAGGCACCACATACTGTCTTGCTTTCCAGCTATACAGTTCTCATTAAGGCTTATATCTTGGTGGTCCTAGAAGGGCAGTTTCCAAGGGGGCTAATCTGATTAGGGCACGTGAATGTGGATTGGGAGTATAGCAAGAACATTAAGGATGAGAATAATGGAAGCCCTACCCTACCCATGGGTCACACTGATGAACAATCTTGAAGCCCGGATGAAATACAAATGGACAGAGAGAAGGCAACCTCGCTGCTGCTTCTGCTGCTGCTCCCTGTCTGCCCTGCCAAGGACTGTTTCTCTTCTACCATGTCCCTATGCCAGGCTGCCCTGCATTGGAGCCAGCCACCTATGGACTGAAACTTCTACAAGCTGTATGCCAACATAAGCCTTTCCTCCTCTAACTTGTGGGTGTTACCTATTTTGTCTCAACAATGAGAAAAACAACTAAGTCAGTTTTGATGTTATTTAATACTGTCCTTTAACGTTTTACTTCTGTGGGGAAGGGAAAAGAGAAACAATAGTTCAATTTACTTTAATTTCAAAGTAATGATTATTAGTGGCATGCTATGTGAATAAGGTTCATTCTCTGCTTGACTTTTAATTACCATTTTTAGAATGTGTATATCCTGGGATTTTACTTTTCTTCATTACACCTGCTAGACTCTGAACTTTTAATTTCTGCCTATTAATTACAGTGATATCCCCAGGTTCACTTCTGCCCTCCATTTCTGCATGAGTAATACCATTCTAAACATTTACTTTATCGTTCTTTTTCTGTCTCCCTAGATGGCTAACTTCACCCACAATACTGAACTCCACATCTCTTTATGCTGCCATAACAAATTTCAATTTCCTTTCTTCTTAACAATATCTTTCCTAGTGCTAACAATGTTTCCTACTGTATCACTAAATTTTATTGTCAGGAGACTCTGCTGTAGAAATTCAATTGTCTGTAAATCTGAGCACCAGTAAAGCTGCTAAAATCATTGTGAGTCTTATTTAACTGTCTGGCACATAAATCAGGTAAATTTTATTTGATTTCAGTGGGATGTTTTCCGAGACCTTACTGCTCTAACACATACTGATATTAACTAACTGCACATTCAAGTGCACATTACGGCTTCAAAGACAGATAATTCAACCAGGAAGCACAGCCGATTACTCTGAATGGCAGTTGTCAAGGAGCATGTCCGGAGCAGTGTCATCTAGGGTCAATGCTCTGAAAGGCAAGTGGAAATCCAAAGCTTTCAGCTGATCATGACTTCATCCTATGCATGTGCAATAGCCTGAACTCCCAGGCATATTACATTATTGTTGAATTAGCATCCTGATCTTTCACTTTTTGCATAGATAATCTTTATTGTAATATTACTTCTTTATTATTTTTGATGTTTGCATTTGCCATAAAATGATTTCATTGCATTTTTGATACCTACCGACTACCATAAATAGTAAATATTTTTAAACTTCTCTATCTTTAAAATTCTGAAATCTGATGTTTAGAAAGAAAAATTCTTCCACTATATAAGCAGGAATATTAACAGAACATAAATCTTCACACCAACACACACATACGTAGGTATGTATATATGCATGCACATTATTAGGAGTATATATGTATGTACACATATATTGTTTTTGATATATTTAATTTTATAATGATCTATATTATATAATTCTGTATATATAGTCTGAATGTCTATGTATATACATACAGATTAATTTTTAAAACATGTATTATTTAAAGCACCCCCTATAGTACATAAATTCACATTTTTCACAGAAATTTTATAACAGTAAAAAGTATGGTAAAGCAGAATATTTTGACAAAGATAAATTGATTTTTCTAGATAAAGGAAATCTATTTAGTGTTAAAATTCAAATGCTCATATACAATTTAGCCAAATATTATTTTTCCTTTCTTTATCATTGATTATATTAGAATCTTTTAAGGATATACTGAACTCAGCAGGATTCTTTTTCATCAAGTGTGCCTAATTTTATAAAAAGGACTCACAGTCTCTGCAGCTACATTTTACCCTTGATATTCAAAAAGTTAGGCTGCTCTGTTCTGCAGAAGAGCAGTTTTACTCTGTTTCAGCTACATTGAAAAGATCAGAGAATAAAACCGAGTTAGTACTTTATCTGTGTTTGCCTCAATTAATCAATGACACTGGCAGTTTACTTGTATTACTTGTGGAAAGGAAAGTTTCACAAAACAGCACATGTTCCAAAGATACAAAGTAAGATGACGTTACTGCAATTTTCTTCCTCAAGTAGTAATGACAGTATCAAAATTTTAACAAATGAACAAACTAAAGAAAACGAATTTTCTTTAATATTATTTTTCAAAAGAGTAATCAATTTTATGTGAGGATAAGTCAAGATGTACCTAAATCAGAACTGAAGTAGATTTCCATAAAAAATAAATTCAAGAAGGATTAAATGAAGATAATCAGTACACACACACACACACACACACACACACACACAATCAAGACTTCCAGGGTTGGGGAGATAGCTCAAAGGTCTAAGCACCTACATGGCAATTACAAGGACCTGGGTTCAATCCCTGTACCACATGTTGTGTACAATAATTACCTTTCAAATATGAAATACTAAAACAGAAGAAACTTCAAATATTACAAGAAATAAGACAGTATTGAAATAGCTCATACATAAGAGAACAAGAACTAAGTGGAATTTCTAAATACCTAAAATACAACCATCAGGATTAAACACATAATAATGATGTGAAATAGAAGAATGATATTAATGAAAATCACTCATAAAACATGGAAAGAAAAATGTAATTATCTTTATAGAGAGAATTTATAGAGAATGAAAATAGAAGTGCCTGTCTTTATTATTTCTATGTCATATTTAATAGATGATGCACAAATACAGAAAAAAGAAATTTAAGAAATAAGAATTAAAGGAAAAATTATGCTTAGTCATTGATTTTATGGAGCCTGTTCATAGAATTGATAAAAATTTCCTGACAAAGTATGAAACCATATGTAAAAATATAGCATATAACAATATAAGATAAAAATTTAAATAATTGTATTTTTATGTACTAACGCAAAACTGAAAAATATTAAATACACTTGATTCCAGATGGATAGGTAAATAGATTGGTATTTATACACACTAAATACATATCTACTTGTTTACAACTGACATAAATTTATAACATTCGCATTTATTGTTGCAGAGTAAAAAACATGTAAAGTATAACTTTGATAATTTCATGACTCTCCAGGTGGATCTCAAGTAGAAATCTGGTTCTTTAGACAATAAGAGTGAATAGATATAGATGTAGTTACAGATATAGCTACAGATAGATTTGTCTTTTTGAATCAGAATTTCGTTCTGCAGTTCAGCCTCACCTTAACCTCACCTTGTAGCCCAGGCTGTCCCCAAGTTCATGGCAGTACTGCTGTCTCAGCCCAGAGTGCAAGGATTATAGGCGGGCACTACCCCTCATTGCTAATAAATTTATTTTATTTTAAAGTTTATTTTAAAGTAATTATATAAAATACATAAACTAGAACAAACTATATATCTCAGTAGTAGTCAAGAATATGTAAACTATAGCTTAAATATTCTATATCTGTAAATATGTGGCAACATGACAAAATCCCACCTTTTATGGATTAAAGCTTTATTCTACATGACTTGTGAGTGTATAAAATTTTGCTGCTATTTATGTCAATTAGACAACCTAATGAAGATGAGAACTGTGGGTCACGTAACTCAACAACCATCCTCCCACTTAATCCCTTTACACATTAACCTGCGGTCACAATCATAGTGGAAGCACTTTGCTACTACAGAATACTTTAATTGAATAAACTCTGAAACAAACTTTGCATCAAGAAGACAATAAGTAAATTGAGGTACATACAAAAAAAATAGAGTAAGGTGAAGTACGAAGAATGGAGTCAATGGAACCTACCGATATCAAATAAATGAACTTCACAAGCACGGTTTTGGAAAAAAAAAATGCTGGAATGCTTGTGATGTGATCCACAACCACAGTGGATACTTTACAAGAAATTTACTGTATAGAAAGATGCCCTGGGGCCGGGGAGATGGCTCAGTGGGATAAGCACTTCCCTGGCAAGCGCAAGGGCCTGAGT
>NDGM011135561.1:0-12306 GCA_002564305.1 Octomys mimax | reverse complement strand
AATTTGATTTGAAACTGTCTCATTGCTATTTGTTTATCAATAAAATTATGGGGAAAAATAATTTATGAAATGAAGCTGTTGGAATTCATAATGGCTTCTCAAATTACTCCAATGGGACTCAGTTCTCAGAGGACTGTCTTGAACACTTTCAGAAAGCACCTGAAGCTGAAGAATATACAAGATTCTTATTGGCTTTTCTATTTTTAAAAGAGATCCCCAAACTTCTATATTCTACACCTTTCCATTTCCAGGTAAGATTATATTTGAAGAAAGAGTTTCATGGCTAAGAACCAATTGTGAGCTAGATATATTTTAAGTTTTCTACCAGCTTCGCTATTTGTGTTAGTTGATACATTGTGTCAACTTGGCTGAATCAGCTCCGCAAGCTGGGCCTCTCAGCGTAGAGGCCCAGCCCTGTAGGTGGGCAGGGACCAGGAATTGAGACAAGCTTCCAGCTGCCCTGCCCTGCTTCCATGGAGAAGTCCCAGTCTTCGAAGGAGCTTGATCTTTGCAGCCCCCACTTTGAAGGAGCACTGATCTTCGCCATGGTGTGTCGGTCTCCACAGTCAGCGTAGAAGAGAGAGGCCTGATGGACGCCGCTGCAGCTGCTGCTCCTCCTCTGCTCTTCATTGTTTTCTGCCGGGTGAGCTGCTGTCCTTTGCCTTGGAGCCAGTGGAATACGGACTGAACCCTCCAGTAACCGTAAGCTAAATAAACCTTTCCTTCCTTCATTTTGAGTGTCGGGTATTTGTCCCAGCTATGAGTAAAAAGTAACTAAGACACTATTCAAAGGTTCCAGCAAATAATATTTCACTCTGGTTTTATATTTTCAAGATCGCCATGTTTAGAAGACTGCTGTGCTATCACTAAATGTTGGAGTGCTCCAAAACCACATGTCACTTTAGAAACCCCTGCTACCACTTGTGTGCTCTTGGGCAAATGAGGCTTTCTTCCTAAAACTCCGTCTCTTACAACAGAAGTTATGAGTAGAATTTACATCACCAGGATTAAATTCAATATTGCAAGAAATCTCTTAGTACAGTGCTGGGCACATAGTAAGCCACAGAATCAATTCCAAACTTCACAGTGTCCCGAGTATTAGAACAAAATCCATTTCTCCTGAGGTAAGAGCTAAGGCATATAAGCAAAATGTTAGGCGAGTCCACAATACTTTTAATCTTATCTGGACAGACTTTTCACTTGAGATACTTATAACACTTTCCAAAGTTTCGTATGCCATTTATAGAGCTCTCAGTGAAGTAAATACGCAAAACGGCATGTATATTTTATTTTAGAAAAGAAATAATAAAATAGATAAACTAAGGACCGTCTGCCTAGACGGTCTTAATAAGACGTAGGCCTAGAAATTGTATCAGACAATATACTCCATCAAAATAGTACAACCTCACAGACTAGTAGACTTTTGAAATGCACTTAGCTTCTTCAAAGTGAATTATAGCTCAATGTCTAAGAGCACTCAGTGTTCTGAGTGTTAACATAATTACATAATACAGCTATTTTATATTTTGAAAGACTCACAAAGCACTATCTTTTCTGTTTATTACAAAATAAGGTCAATGTTATTTGTGCCTTGTGAGTTTAATAAACAAATGCAACATAAGTGCCTTTTGAGATCTCAGGCTTGTAAACAAGTTTAAAGCAGTGAAAAACAATCCACAAAGATATATATGTGTATCAAACAGGAAAACATATCCAATTTCTCTCTTATTGTGATCAATTTTTTTTCCCTGTGTTTTAGAGAAGAGTCTACAGGGTGTTCAGGGTCTCACTACTAGACAGACTCATAGTGATTCTCCTGTTTACAGCCTCCCAAGTGCTGGGATTACAGGCATGCGCCATCACACCCAATCCCTATTGCTGTCTCAGCACTCCCCCGGGGCGGGGCCAGCATGGCAGTTCCCAGAGATTGAACCCCGGGCCCCTGTGCCTGCTTGCAGGCACTTTAATGTGCTGAGCTATTTAGCCAGCACCAATTTAAGGTATGCATTTATTGTCAGCACCACTTAACTCGTCTTATGATTTTATAAAAATAAAATAAAAATAAATAAAACCAACAATTTCACATTCCACCCCACCCCATAAGAGATGGTCTATCAGAAAGAAGCATTTAGTCAGAAAAGTTAAAGAAAAACGTCATTTATGGAAGAAGTAGTATGTATAATAATGAAGATATTTCTCTAAGAAAGAAGGTACGGTCAGGGAGTTGGGGAGGGCAGAGAAAGAGAGAAAGAGAAGGGGGAGGGGGAGGGGACAGAAGGGGGGAGGGGAGAGAAAATATAGAAAAGTTTGGAAAACATCATAATCCTAGTAGTATCTAACAATTAGAGGCAAAAATTTCTTTTCCATTCTGGAGAAGAAAGTAGGAATTCTTTGAAAGACTTAAGTGTCCCTGAGGAGAGCCCCGCATGAGCTCTGCTTCCAGGGACAAGTAGGTCCTTCTGTCATCAGTGAACAGGGACAGAAAACCCCATGGGCTTCAAGGAAGACAGCAGGGCAAGCATGGCATCTCAGCTCGGGGAAGGGCCGGCCCTCGGGGCGCCGTTTCCTCCAGTACCATTACTGTGCGACCTTAAGGGGCTTCCCCAGGACCTCCCTCCCTGGCGGAGGGTGCTGCATGGCCTGGAGCAGCAGCATGGCCTGGACACAGCGGCAGGGCCCAGGGCTGCAGCGATCGTGCAGGGTTTCTCCAGCACTGAGCAGGTTTTTTGGTTGCTGCACCAATTTTCTTGGCAGGCCAGAGGGTCAGTCAGCGACCCCCCAACACACACACAACAGCCAGGGAGATAGCCGTTTTCAGATTCCATTGAAAAGTGGGAAGCAGAGCTGCCGATGTCAGTGGGGCTATTAATTTTTACTATCAATTCCTTAGGCCCGTGATGAGAAAAATACTCATTAGAAGTTTATATGCTCCTTTTCATTTGGTCCTCAGTGTGTTACTCGGGGGTAGATCGGATAAAAAACATTATTTCACTTTTATTGAATTTATGTCACAGAAGTTCTGAGACAGGAAGCAGAATCTGCCTGCCCATGACTTCCATGCCAGTATCCAGCTTTGTCACATTAATCCACTTGAAGTCTCATTTGGGGACTACACACATAATCACTGTATACAATTTTAGACGTTTTGCAAATTTTGATTATACTAAATATGAAAATGAAATACACAAAATAACTTCAATGATTAAATATAGGAGGTTCCAAAATATACTAATTTACTTGCCATGATTGCTTGTATATAAGAAAATAAAAATACATGCAAATCAGACTTCACAAGTAATTTTAATTATGATTATGATTTTTTTTTTTTTTTTAGTAAAGGGTCTATAGGGTCTTACTACATAGATTGGACTCATAGTGATCCGCCTGTTTACAGCCTCCCAAGAGCTTGGATTACAGGCGTGCACACCCAGTCTCATCGCTGTCTCAACACACCCCGGGGGGGCAGGGCCGGCACAGCAAGCCGGGGATCAAGCCCCTTGTGCTTGCGTCTGCCTAAGCAGGCACTTAAATCCACTGAGCTATCTGGCCCGTCCTCCCACATAACCTTAAAACTGTATACTTCCTTTCCAATCCTGAGCATTTCATACCTTCTGCCTAATGCCAAGCATTCTCCTATGTTAGAAGTCTACTTAGTTACCACCACTACTTCTTGCTTGAAGTTTTACACTTTCCCCAAGTTTACAATCAAAGCAGAACGACTCTGTGGCACTTGTTGCAGCAAGACATGTACCACACCCGCACTTTGTGGTTGTGTCTGCTGGCCCGACCCTTCCACCCCACCCCCACCACGAGTGAGTGCTTTGCCTTCTGTCCTCTCTACCTACCATGCGGCTGGCTGTCCTCAGTGTAAGACCAAGTCAGCCGAGATCAGTTACTGAGGAAAAAAATAAAAATCGTGGTTCTGTCTGTGGCAATTGAGTCAGTAAACATTTCAGTGTTTATTATGTGCCAGTTGGTTTCACAGAGGTTATCATAATAAACTCTGAGGTAAGTAAGGACTATAACTTCTATGGTTCAAAAACCTCAATGACTTCCTCAGGCCATAGAACATGACTGCCTGGATTCTATCCAAGATTTTGAGGTCAGTATGGCCGGAAAAGAGCGGCAGAAAATACTTCAAATTTGTAAAGCAAAGAGAGGAGGAAGGATTAATGAAGGGCACACTGAGATGAAGGCCAGCGAGATGGTGATGGCGCCAAGAGAAGAGCTTTCCTTCAGAAGGAGGGAATATTGTTCACCTCAGATGCCACCGAGAGTCCCTCTGTGCAGACTGAGATATGATGTTGGGGTTCAGCAATGTGCACCCTGGGAGAGTGACAAGAGTGGTATTAGTGCAGGTGTGGGGTGAAGCCTGACTGAAGTGGGTGTGAGCTGTATGGAGGAATGGAATAGAGAAAGCACACCCAGACAATACCCCCAGTTTTGCCATAAATTTAATAGAAGTGTGCACAGAGAAAGGAGCTGGAGAGAAACATATAAAGGGCCCTCGATTATTCAGAATCATAACAACAATGGAGAACTGTTTTAGAAAGTACTTCATTTTTCATACCAAGAACTGTAAACCAGGGTCTGTGGAAAGGGTTCTGGAGCCCCACAAGCCCTAGGAACTTTTACATAACTTCTTTTCCTGGTATAAATATGTTCCTTTTTTTTTTTTTTTTAAAGAAAAGAGCCCACTTTTTCTCCCCAGAAAACCTGACTCATCAGGGTCCCCCAAATGGCCTAATATCCCAAACTATAAAAACTTTCCACTGACACTTCAAAGTTCCTAATAAAAAGAAGCAAGTAGCAGCTTAAATGTAGACCACTCCTGGAGCTGGCTTGGCTACAGAGCTGGCTGCAGCTTCAGTAGCTTTGCTGCATTCGTTGCGGGGTTCCCTTTTCCCACTCCCTCCCTCCACTCCAGCCATCCCAGCCTTTTCACTGTGTTTTGAATCTGCCCAAATCCCCACACTTGGAGCCTGCTGCACTTCCTGCTCTTACCTCTGAGGTTCTTGCCGGCCCCGTATGCATAAAGTTCACTTCCTCCCTGTTCTCTCTTTTCTGCTCAAACACCTCATCAAAATGCACTCTCCACCTCCCACGTACATCCCCCATCCCTCTCCTTGCCCCACTTCGCTCTCCCTCGTTCTACTCCTTAGCATGGGTCATATTTTCTATCCTTTCATTTGCATGTCTATTGCTTCTTTTAGTAAGTTCTCCAGTGAAAACTCTCCAAAAACCAGGACTTCCGTTTTGTATTTGCAGCACTTACAATGGTATCTGCTGTATAGTGGTTGCTTAGCAACCGTCATTTGTTGACTGTTTATCAGATGGTCGTCATTTTCCCCCCTTGGGTAACAACATTGAAGAAATTAGTAAAACATAAATGGTTTTAGAAGGACCATAAGCATACGTCTTTCTCTTTTCTCTATTTTTCTTTCTTCTGATCCTTAAATATTGGCCAAAGCCCGCACTTAGGTGGCCCTCCCTGAGAGCTTTGCTGTCAGCTCTGTGTGCTCTGGCAGCCACTGTCACTCTGTGCTAGAAGCTCAGGCAGTGACCCTCATCTCCCTCCACCTCCTGCCCTCCTGCCCTCTGAACCCGCTACTGTCCCCTGCCCTTCCTGGAGAAGGGTCTCTCAAAAAGTTAGCAGTGACCTCACTCCACACCCAGTCGTCTGAATTTAGCCCTCAAAATATGGAAAGTTGTGGTCTTCCTGTGAGCTCCTTGGGTTCTCCCCCATCCCGTGCTTGCTTCGCTCCAGCTTCTCGAGCTCGTTGCTCACTCTCCTGCCTCTTTCTCATCCCTCGTGGCAAGGCAGCCTCCCTTGCCCCCACCTCTGCCTTCCCAGTGGTCTCCCTCTGTGCTCCCCCGGAAGTCTCTTTCACTCTCAGGCTTCTGCTGGGAGTGAAGAAGGGCTGCCTCTGGCTCGGAGCTCCACCTTGCCTTGTGGATTCCAGTCTCATTTTTGTGCATTCATTCACTGCCAGGAAGGATGCAAATTCTTCGAAGCTATTCTGCTGACTCTGTATGCCCACCTACTCTGCTTTCCAGATGAGCGAATGGGACCGTAGAGAAGCTTAGTAACTGAAGGGCCGTCTGGGAGCACAGTTCAGGATCTGTGCAACTTAGTTCACTTGTGTGCAAAAAGCAAAGGAATACAGTCCTGAGGTCTCACATTGGCTGTGAGAATTAAAACTAAGCACACATATACAGTCCTGAGAGAAGTACACAGAAGGTGGCAAATACTTGGCATATTATGAATGGCTAAGTACATGTTAGGTCTTATTTACCTTACCTGGACATTGACTCTACGCCCTTTGCATTGTATAAAGTAAAAGGCAAGACCTTGAATCAGAAGAATTTGTTCAGGGGAAGAAAAACAGCTCTGAACTTTTACATTAAAAAATTAGTAAGTGAACAGACCAGTAGAAAACTAAATTGTAGGAAACAAAATGAAAGAATTTCACAGTTAATTTCATGGTGAAAATACATGAAATATTCCGTTCACATCCTAGCACTGAGTTCCATTTGGTTTGCCTTCTAAATGGGAAGGTGGGTGTGGAATCTTTGACAGAGTAGTCATTTTCTATGTTCAAATTTGTAAGACTGTCAATTATCTAATGCATTTGTAAATAATGTATCATTTTATCTTTTCAACTGCTAAAATTAGGCCCAGAATCTAGAAATGAACTCCTCACCAGCATTTCCATATATAGCAAAAAATGGCCTCAGCGTCTACCTCCAAATTCTGGGGCACTCGGGGGAAACAGGAGCTCACCCAGTGGGCTGCCTGCTTTTCTTTCTCTGCCCCCTGTTAGGCTTTGGTCCCTCATCCCCAGAGGCTGCCTGTTCTCATCATTGTCAGAGAATACAGTTGTGCCCAACTAGAATAAGGGCAGGTGGCCCCTTTGGACAAGAAGCAGTCAAGTGTATTTAACACAACACATACAGGCATTTTTCCTCTAAGAAATAGAGTGATATCACAGTGCTGTTACGATGTCTTTGAGGTGTGACTGTAAAACACGGTAAAGGTTTAAGATTCAAAAATTGATTACAGCGAAAGATACATTGCCGTGGATACTCTTTGGACTACTCCTTAATTCAGACCCACTTATCCCATCATCCTTGCCACTTTCGGAAACAGTTCTAAAGGTGCTCTTTCCACGGCGTCTTTGCTTGTGCTGTTATGGCTGTCCTGATGCCCTGAATCAGTTCAAAATGTGTATCTTTCCAGGTCCCTTTGACGTTAGGGAAGAGCCAAAAGTTGGGCAATGCCAGATCCAGGAAATGAGGCAGGCGCAGGCGCAGTGTACTGCTTTGTGAGCTGCCGTTCCCCTGGGTGGCAGTCGGCATCAGCTTTCACCGTGTTTTAATCACAAAACTAGCAAAGGTACAAAATTGGACTTTGAGAACTGCTGCAGAAAGTGGCAAGAACAAGGGGATAAATGTGCTTGAAGTGAGAGGATATGTTCTGAGGAAGATTAATGGTAATATGTCTTTTACTATATTTCTTAAAAAATTTGAACACTTATCTATTCTGATAATTGGCTCTCAATGAATTCTCAGGCATGCCTAGCCTGTGGTTGGCAGATTAGATATCGTGTTATAGTAAAAAGTATTAAAAAAGAAATTCTATTACTTATATATACCGACTATATTACATATTTTATATGTGGTTCAAGACAATGGCTTTTCATTTAGTGTGGCCCAGGCCAGCCAGGTATGTCCAATCTAGAGGCCATAGGGGGTACACCCCTATTAGTACCAGAGCCTCCAGGTTCGTGTCGCATTTGACTCTGATTCATATTCCTGCTGGCTTATCCATTTTGAAAATGCTCATCAGCAATCCCTAGAGACTACATCATATCACATCTGGAGCAACGCCACAAGAAAAGGAACAGTCATGCAAAGAGGCATGACTTTTAGATCCACTGAGTTCCTTCTTTTTCTGCTTTGAATGGGGTTAAAGAACAAGTGACAGCACCCTGTAGACTTGAGTCTGGGTTCTATTAAACACTGTTATGGGCTTGCTCCGGCCATCTCTGGGCTTTAATTTCCCCATCTATAAAACAGGCAAATAGCACCTTACCAAGAATTCATAAAATGTATGTATAAAATTTTTTTAATAAATGTTCATTTACTTAACCTGCCACAAGAATTCCTTCCTTGGAGATCTTTCTCTGAGAACTTTGCCTTGCATAAGCGTCAGATGTGGTCAGGATCACTCATTCTTCACAGCATTCACAGTCAGGGTTCTACCCCTCTGTTAAGCTCGCATATGCCTGTGAGGGGAGGGCGTGGTAAGCAGGGGGCGGAATGACATCTGAAATAATAGGCCTTCCTGATCAGCATAATTTTAATAACAATCTTCCTTGTGGATTTGTACAGAAACATTACTTTTTCCTATATGGCTGTGAAAAGATGACCTCATTTAACCTCTGAAGCATATTTATTTTTCCTTGTAAAATCGCACAAAATAAAATTTTACTGGGTTTGTGGTGAAGCCTCCTTTGGCAGAAGAGGGAGCGGAATCCTTCCCACTTAATAGATTAAGAAGTCTTTCTGTAAGATCTGTTTCTCCAAGATGTGCTTCTTGGCGTCTGCTATCCGTGGGATTGCGCCAGGCTTTGCGATGGGGGGCTGGGACCAGGCTCCTCACCGCGGTCCTCCGCCCGAGGTTTCCAAACAGTTGAAGCAGATCATGACCCGTCTCCTGGAGAGAGGCCGAGAACCAGAACCGGCTACGCATGCCCTGCATGAGCGCAGAGCAGGAGCACCCGCACGCCGCCAGCGCAGGGCGCGGCCTTCGAGGCCATCAAGGCGGCCCGCGCGGCCAGGATCTCCCCGCGCAGGTTCCCCGCAGACCAGTGGACCATCTCGACGTCCCAGGAAGTGGTCCTGACCCCGAACCTTGCCCTTCGACCCGAGAGACACCCGGCCCAGGAACTGAAAATCTCAAGTTTCTGGAAAGGTATGAATTATTAGACCAGTAACTCACTCAAACAAGCCAACCTGAAGACGCCAGCCTGTGTAGAGAATATACAGGGCGGAGAAGCGTATGAGCAATGATCTCTTGGGCTTCTTATTTCTGCAGCTTCGTAAGGTGATATCGGGGGCTTCATGGAGTCAAATGATACAAAAGGTATGTTGAAGGTTGCAACAAAGCTGCGATTCCGGAACTTTGGCTTAAGAATGAGTCCTTGATGGAAGCCTTATCGTGCAGTAGTACTTTGCAAAACTTATTGTCTAAATTTACATAGAAATACAAGCCTTTCCAGCTCAACATACTATTAAAATAGCATTTCCTTCTGGGATCTGACTACTGAAGTGGACATTAAGTGAAATAAAGTTATTTATTAAAATTGTTAACAGAAAAAGAAGAAAAAAAGATGAGTTTCTTTTGCTCAGCCTCATTTCGTACATTTTATTTCTCAAGTTGCTTAAGAACATGTGTAGTATAAAGTAGATGCTTTTACCCACAAATTGTCCCTTAATAAATGAAAATATGGCATAAAATCAAATCCTTAAAAATTCTATTTTAGAGGGGCCGGGGAGATGGCTCAGTAGGATAAGCGCTTGACTGGCAGACACAAGGATCTGAGTTCAATCCCTGGTTCCGAAAAAAAAAAAAAAATCTATTTCGGGCTGGAGAGATAGTACTTAAGCACCCACCTGACAAACAAATGGTCCTGAGTTCAATCCCTAATACAATAATAATAATAAAACTACATTTCAAAAGAGCTACAAAATTCAAGTACTGTCAAGATTCAGTAAAAATTAAGTTTATTTAACTTTTTTTTTTAAATTAGGAGAGGGTCTACAAATTGTTCAGGGTCTCACTACTAGATTGAACTCTAGTGATCTGCCTGTTTACAGCCTCCCAAGAGCTGGGATTACAGGCATGCACCTCCATACCCAGTCTCAATAGCTTTCTCAGGGTGCCCCAGGGGCTGGACTGGCACGGCAGGCCCAGGGATTGAACCCCTGGCTCCTGAGCCTGCTTGCAGTTGCTTTAATCCGCTGAGCTACTTGACCAGCCCAAGTTTATTTAACTTTAGAAATACGTTTACATTAATAAGATGTAGTTCTGAATAATCAGCAGAATGTGATCCTGATAAAGCAGGCTTCTGCTCCTGAGTGGAGCCATAGAACGTTGAGGTTATCCCGGAAAATGCAGTGTTTAGGAAAGGACAAGTTATGAGGAGTGCTGTATTATGACAAAGCCAAGGTAGACAGTATGAACACCTTAGATTTATGAAACTATCAAAAGAACTTTTAAAACAATCCAAATGTCACTTTTCAGGTCATTTATAACCTATGTGATTTGCATTTCTACTTGGTATCAGAGAAATTACATCAAATTTAAATGATCTTAGTCTAATAAAACGCACAGCTATTGTAGCCATACGGCTAATGCCTGCTCATCGCTGATGACTGGCGGGTTGTCAAAACTTTCAGAGATCCTCCAAGGGAAGGCGTTCTCAAGAAAAAACTTTCTAAATGCAATTTTGGTCCCTTTCTCTTCCTTTCTCTTTTAGCCATTATGTCAAAGGCACCTTGTCTCGTAAAACTAACTATAAGATGCATTTTGTAAAATAGCGGAAAAAGGAAAGTTGAAATTAGAAACAGAATATATATATATGTATATATATAACTAGCCTTAACTAGATCTATAATCTTCAGATTTTCATGTAGGAAAAGTAGTGAAGGAAGGCTTTCTCTGAAATTTGTGTGATTATGTTGCATATACTTAAAGTAGCTAGAATGTGAGAAAATAAGTTCCTTTTCTGGGACTCTGAGGTTAAGAAAAAAGGGCAATTAAGTGATTTCTTCTTGTTGAAAATAATTTAATGATGGTGAATATTTTGACATGTCAAATGGGTTAATTGCAGAGGGTTTTTCCAACTTTATTTTAGGAATATTTTAGAATAGCACAAAAATCTTATTTCCTTGTACGGGAATAGTACATGCCTGAAAATGGACTTCCTTCTCAGGAAAGGGGTTTAAGCACACAGCTACCCCCTTGCCTTTGTTTAAGAAGCATGAAGAAAATGACACTTAAAATTAAATATTTGGAAGATAGTTTTCTTGTTGACACCCTAAAACTCTCTTCTTCCACTTGTGTAGGGTATGCAAGTGGTCATCAAGTCTCAACCATATGATCAGGGTCAGTCTATTCTCAACAATAACAGCTCATTCTATCATATCTGGCATACAAATGATGACATTTTCAAAACATACCAATTTTGGGCTCGCCAGATAGCTCAATGGATTAAAAAGTGCTTGCCTAAGCAGAAGCAGGGAGCCAGGTTCTATCCCCGGCATGCGCTGAGACAGCAATTGAAACAGGGCATGGTGGCGCGTGCCTGTAATCTCAGCGATTGGGAGGCTAAAAACAGGAGGATCACCAGGAGTCCAATCTGTGTAGTGAGACTCTGTAGACCCTACACTAAATACATTTTTTAAAAATCAATTTTTTATCATCTAAACCAAATTGTAAGTAAGAATTTCATTTGCTTATTTACCTATTTTGCATTCATACACAGGATAAACTTCAACATAAATATTTAGAAATGTCTCATAAGAAATGGGTGTACCATTGATAGGGTATCTTCTGCTTCCCTACAAACCAATATAATGGTGGTGTAACATGGCCTTCCATACATGAAACCTGATTCTGCCAGGGTTACTACTTGTAGAACTGGGAGAAGTCAATGGATCTTTTAGAGCACTAAATCCTTATTTGTAAAATAGGTATTTGAATATAATTTAATTTCTGTTTGCTTCGAGTTTTTCTGATTCTAATTTAAAGCATTACCCATGCCCCTAGATAAAGCATAATTTTCCCAATAAGAACTGATTCCTGTATTTTTCTGGCATCCTCTGGCATTGCCTAATTTAGTGCTGAGAAAATAGGACTTGGTCATCACCAGTAATCAACGGTGCTAATAATGCTTTGAATCCTAAAAAAAAACTTTTACAGAAACCATCATTTTCAGTATCCACTTTCCAAACCTATAGAGAGCAACATGGACAAGGATAATCACCACCATTTCAATGAGGTGAGAAGCGGAATTCAAGGGGGAGGTTCTAACATGGAAAACCATTAACATGGTGCTAATTTGGATTAAGAATTCAAGTTTTCTCACCCCTCACCTAATGCATTGTATTGATGAAGTCATTTCTACAATTCCTGCTTATACATACGGACTACCTTTCTAAGTTTTTAACATTAAAGAGCAATATTGGCACCACTTGTATATGTTTCTCTTTTAATGCTCTTTTATAAATATCGTCATT
>NDGM011135509.1:0-11741 GCA_002564305.1 Octomys mimax | reverse complement strand
ATCTATCTATCTATCTATCTATCTATATATATATATATATATAGAGAGAGAGAGAGAGAGAGAACCACAAACTTCTCCAGGGGAAATGAAACAATTAACACCACAAAGAGACTACATACAAAATGTGAGGGAATATTTTCAAACTACTCCTCTATCTCATAGAGGGCCTATATACATATAAGAGGAACCTCAGAAGTAACAGACAGATAAACCAAATAAAAAACTGGAAACTGGGCCGATCCTCTAAATACAAACTTCTCCAGAAGTGTTAAATACAAATGACCAAGAAAAACATAAGAAAAAGCTCAATGCCGTTAGATATTAAGGAAATGCATAAGCCACGGTGAGATGTCATCCTAATCCGGTTAGCATGGCTATTGTGAAAAGTTATAAGAACAGTGACAAAAATTAGCAGAAGTCAGTAAGGATATAGGAAAAGGAATGTTTTCACAGTGGTGGGGAGGATGGAAATTGACGCCATCCTTGAGGAAACATGGAGACAATTCCCGGACACATGAAACAAAACTGAAATGAGAATCTCAAAGCAATCTCTATGTTCAGTAAGGTGTCACTCAAAAGTTCAGATGCAGACTCCATCTAAATGTCTATTAAGAGCATAAAGAAACTATGGCATGTATATACACAGGAGTATTATTCATCCATAGTGAAGAATGAAGCCCTGCCATTTGAGGACGTTTTCTGAAACATTAGAACATCATGCTAAGTAAAATAATTCAGGCCAAGAAAACAAGCACCACACATTCTATGTTATATGTAGATGCTTGAAAATGTTAAACTAGTGATTACAAGAGCTTGGAGAAGGTGTGAATTGAGGATCAGGAGGTGGAAACAAGTTGAATTTCACTAGTTCACATAAGGGTGCACTGAACTCTGTTAATGTGCAAATTTAATAAATGAATACAAATCAATTAAAAACAAAATATTGTATCAGAAAAGATATTGATAAATGTGTCTCAAAGAAGAGCCAGAAGATTCTACATTTACAATCTTAATTGCCTCTAAGGCTATTCAGAGTTAAGATCATGTTTCCAAGTATGAATTCGAACTATGTACCATACATACGCAAAAGAATAGCATAGGGATTTTAGTGAAAATTCTTATTCACGTACCTTCTCATTCCAAAAATGTCAGTGCTCTTCTCAAAAGTGTTTATTATGTAACATTTTAAATCAATGCCAAAAAATTAAAAGGTGGGGCTTTTCATTTTCACTGAAGCCAAACCTCTGCTTCTTTATAATACTGCGTCGAACAACTCTGACATGTTCATTTATTTCTACGATTCTTCCCTGTCTTCAGTAGGGAACATATAGCTATAATTACTATTGGAAGGCAAACAAAATTTTACCCCGTGAGAATGAAGTCTCCATGAATGTCTTTGAAGGACTCATCTCCATATCATTGTCGTTTTAATTTATGATTCTGGATGATAATTTATTCCGTCATACTTGAATCTGTGTGGCATGTTTGCCATTCTGCTATCACATGTCCAAATGCTTCTAGTGCATCAGCAATATAAATCATTTCAACTGCTGTATATTTTGTGCAAAGCGTCTCCATGCTAAATATCACACGCATCATACTTTGAAAGTGCTGTAGGAAGGTTTTAGATAAGAACAACTTTGATACACCTTTGTTAAATAGTGTTCACGAGTTTAAAGAGCCTTTGAAAAACAAAAATTTAAAACTTTCTGTGATATATGTATGCAGTCATAGTTTATATTATTTTAATTGAGACCCTAAACATTTTGAGTGGAAAAAATCTAACTTTTGGATAAATCTGATATGGAAGATTGGTACACATAAAGTCATAACCATACATTTTGTCTTTGAAGTTATAAATGTGAATGCTATTTGGGAAATTGCTATTAATTTACAGTAATTTTGCCATACAGTAAAAATATTTAACTTTCATGTCATATGTACCAATAAAATTTATAATTACCAATTTAAATTAGCTGTTGCTTTTAAGGGCAAACAATACTTCATTGCTAGAAACACTGTGTGCCCGTAATCTAGGACCTTCATTTAATACACATAACTCTAGTTTATTTCCTACTACTTGTTCAATTTAATGATTATGTAATTATCTTTTATATTTTGTAATGAATAGAGATACGCTTAAAATGTGAAGTTAAAGTGAATATTCAGTTTTTATTTCCATTATTTGTAACATATAAATATTGATTCAGACAAACAAAAATATAAGTATCTGCTGTGTTCAATTTAATATGAATAATTATGTTTTTCATTTCCTTGACAAGTATTTAAACATGGATTAAACAAAAAATTTAAATATTATTTTTATGAATTCTTGGGTCATATTTGACAAGTCTTCTTGATTTCATAGCTTCAAGATTTTAAACATTTACACACTAAATTTAAAGATAGGCTCTTTCTTTTATTTTTTTGATCTTTTTTCTTTACTGAGCTGCCATTTATTTTTATTTCTAATATAATATTTTGACATGTGCACAGTCAAAAAATATCAATCAATCAATCAATCAATCACTGGACTTAATGTCCACAAAACTTGAATTTAGTTTTTATTAAAAAATATGTGGATCTCAGTCAGGCAGACTGCAACTTCAGGCCCTGTTTGTGTAACTTTGAGTCCCTCCTTCAAAATAAAAAAACAGATAAATACAAAAGGCTGAGGCTGGAACTCATTGTGAAGACTCTGGTTTTAATTCCCAGTACCACAAAAATTAAAATTGGAAGCAATCTTTGTGTTTAAAAAAAATAATTGTATCCTCAAATAAATTAATATTTAAATTAAAATACCAAAAGTTTCAAAATACCATAATTTTAAGCTAAATCATTCTAGTAAACCAAAATACCAAATTTACATTTTTGAAATATTATTCACCATTTTGAGATAGCTTTATGAATAAAATATAATTCTCTAATTTCCTATAATGTCTCTAGCGCTTAATAAAGAACGTCTGTTTCACACCATAAATATATTTGTATCGATTTGCACAATGGATATAAATTGGAGAGGAAGCTGATGTTTAAAAAGTGTATAGGATTTTCAGCTTTTGTGTTGAACTCTGGCGAACACCCTGCGAGGTCATCTGCACCTTCAGCACCACAGATTGGAGCAGGCAGTGAAGCAGCAAGGGCTACCTAGCACTCTGGTAGAGAGTATTCCATCATTCTGTAATCTTGCTTATGTTTGCTCCATGGCAGAAAAGACCCGACAAGTTCTTTCCCATGTCCCTTCTCTCACTGAGGTGCTCGCTTGCTCAGTCCTCCCTGCACCCTCAAGCAGTGTCCATTTTCCATGTTAACTGTGACACAGCCCACAGACCCTCTGTGCCTCTGAGTACAGCTGCTTTGATTTCAACGCAGCAGGCAGGAGGTAGGAAGAAGCATATCCCCGGGGTGGTAACCGTGTTTGTAAGGATGACAAGCAACCCTGAGAGGAGAATATCCTATCTTTTTATAAACTTATGTCTTTATGCGTTGGAGAAAAACTAGGTAGGTGACTCTTGCTTTATTCTTACCTAAGTGTTTGCTGCTGGGGGAAAACAGTAACAAATAGAAGTACTTTTTGAATATAAACTCTATTCTGTTGAGTTTTTAACCAGTATTTGCAAAACTGCTGTAATTTACAGTGGCTTTTCCTAAAAGCACCCGAAACAACTATTTTTAAGTGAGTGGATAGGACCTGACCTCAGGGAACATTAATAGAGGAAAAGGGGAGTAATACGGCAAGGAGAAGAAAGCCAACGAAATGCACACTTAGAAAGAGCTAGAGTTGCATCCCGCGCAAAGCCTCATGGGCAACTCCAGCCGTCCTTGCGCAGAAGAGGGGCTGAATCAGTGCTGTACGTGGCCTAGCGCCAACTCTTAGGCCTGGGACTTGGAGCTCAGGCCGCAGCAAGTCCGGTTGGGAACTCTAAAACTGCGCGCTTTGAGGTAATGTGAATAAAGCACCAACAGTGTCTGTTTCAATTAAGAAAATAAATATTTGAATAATATGCAGCCGAAATGAGATTCTTTCTTATTCAGGGTCTGTGAGGCATCTGTAAGTTGCTGTGGTGAAGAGCAAGCACTAATGTCTCCAAATATTAGCACCACTTAGATTCCTGCAGTGCCCGTGGGGCTGAGCTTACATGTTTTTTACAATAAAAAATAGAATCTCGGTACCATCAATAAGCACACTTGTGATCTTGGGTACCAGTAATGGCCACATTTTAAAATGCAGCAGGATTTTTTCTCAGCATCCTCCAAGGGCCTTTATAAACACTTTGTATACATTTGCTTACAAAATCCTTTAAAACCAAATCAATGCCTTATCTTTCCCATGCCTCGGGCCAGGAAAAACCCACAAATCTCTGATATTACATAGATGCGCTCCTGTTCTCAATGTACATAAAAGAATAAAACTCTCTGTCTTTTCTCTTTTATCCAAGAAATCTTTAAAGAAAGAAAAAACAATAACTGTATCGACCTTTTAATGGTGTCATCACAGTTACATCATTCACAAAATTGTTTAAAGTTTTAAAAGGGATTGGTCTTTCGGTGGGAAGAAAATCCATTCCTGAAGATTCTGGACCTCAGAGTCCTTTTCACTCAGAGTTGACCACATGACTTTTGCACTAATCTATGCAGTCAACCCTTTTTAAAAATGTTCTATTTTTTTCTTTAATTTTATTTCTTTTCTGTATTTGGCACAGGGTCTCACTATGCAGCTCGGACTCATACTGATCCTCCTGTTTTCAGCCTTCCTGGTGCTGGGATTACAGGCATGCGCCAGTATACCTGGACTCAGTGGTTCGCTCAATGGGCCCAGATGCAGGGCCCATGTGGCATGTGGTACCCGGGGATCCAACCCCCGGTCCCTGTGCTTACCTAAGCAGGTGCTTAGTCTGCTGAGCTATCTTGCCAGCCCTTAAAATGTTTTCTTTTAAAGCAGGCTCTCTCTGCTACTAGATCACTCACATTGGGTTTCAGCTGTGATCCTCTTCCCTCAGCCTCCTAGAGAGCTGGGATTACAGGTATGTACGTTTAGCACTGACAGTTCTTAAAAAAAAATTAAAATCCAAAGAGGAAATTAATTCTTATTAGTGCTGAGAACATGACTTTTAACCCTTTTTAGGAAAAGCCACTGAAAATGAATAACTGATAATAGTGTATTTTCTGGGTTTGCTTTTATTCCCACTTCAGATATAAGCTTATCATTTTTTCCTAATTTTGAGCTACTATGTTAAATGGGAGAAATGGTTCTTCCTAAAGTCTTTTTTTTTTTTTTTTCCAGAAACAGGGATTGAACTCAGGCCCATGCACTTGCCAGGCAAGCAATTATTCTACTGAGCTATCTCCTGGCCCCCTAAAGTCTTAAATATTAACAATCTTAGTTCTGTTTTTTTAAAAACCCACAGTAAAGAAGTACTGTAATGTGAAAAAATGCAAACATCACTGGCAGAATTCATGGTTACTGAAACGATAGGTACAGACATAGGTTTGAAGAGTTTCCTTGGCCAATGAAAACACCACAAATAAGATCACATGCATTTGCATGAAAATAATTATTTTGGTTCTTTTGAAACACTCTTACTTCCTGCCCCCACCAGTGAGAAAAAACAATACAGAGAGTCTACAAATTCAAAGCCTCTGACTGTAGGCAAAATTAATTTGATGGGCTCCTCACAGGACAAACTATTTTCATTAGGAATTTGATTTGCTGATTGTCCTGATTTCTTTGTCAGTAAAGAGATTCTGTTGTCCTTTTATGAGAAATTATTATTCTTTTAGTGAAAGATACTACTGCTTTAAAAGGGGGCAATGTCATGTGGGCTAGGCAACATTCAGTTTTTCTCCCCAAAGCATCTACAAATACAGCCTGCAATATAATTAAAGGGGGGAAAGGCCCATGTAGTTTCCCTTGTACATGTTATCTCCGCCAAGCATCTTCATCTTGCGGTTACTCTTCACCTCCCACTGTAAGCCACCGTGTCATGGAACATGGCTACTGCACAGAGAGGCCATCAGCACAAGAGCAAGAAATAAGCTACAGCAAAATCAGGAGCTAATGAGGCTAAAACCCATTAGCATGAGAGATGCTACCGTCTGACGTCAGACACAGCACGTACTTTCAAGAAAATAGATATCGTGGTATAATTATTGGCGAGTGCTTCTGTAAGCTGTCTTCCAACTTTTCTCATCATTAAAAACACATCCTCAGCTCTTGGTCCCCATAAAGATGGAAGAGCCCAGAACACATTTACAACTAATCCTGGATATCAGTGAATTAAACAACCAGGAATAAGACCAAAAGTTAAACAAGACAAACCACGATGAGAGTCCTGATACTTAGTAGACAACAATTAACATCACAAATGGGAGTTCCTTACTTATTTTCTGTGGAGTTTTCAAAAGACTGTCACAAATGTTAAGTATGAAAACTTCTATAAGAGCAAGTACGAAGTATCAAGTTGAATGAAGATGTTGCTCAACTTCACCAGGGAAGCATGTGCTTAGCAATACAAAGCAATGTGCAATATTAATATTAAATTCTTCAAAAGAAAAATATAGAAATTAGGTTATTCTTTCCCTCATTTTACAATCTAGCACTCTTGAAAGTATCCTTGAGTCACTTACATTATCTTACTTGCTAGCCAGTTTGAGGATAAGTGAGAAACATTCAGGCTCTGCCTCCCAAGCAAAGTGAGACCGAGGACTACAATTTGGCTAGTCTGGATACTTTAGGTCAAAGGGAAGTACTTGCTGTAGTATTAGCCGAGATTTCTAAACCCAGGGCTCAAAAGTTCCCACTTGCCTCCTCTTAATTATCTACATAATTACACTAATTACCTATCTTTGTCAATAGAACTTTAATACCAACTTGGACTGCTGGTAATACTTGCTAAATTCTCTTGTATGTCTGTACAGGCAATTTATGCTTGATTTTGGAAAAAACATGACATTTCTATTATCAAGGCCCATTTAACAAAACAAAACAAGATACATATTACAAAAATTGCCAAATTCCTAAAATAGTTAGGCTTTCCAACTGTATCCATTATAAAAAGTTCAATGAATACGTTAAACATTTATGTTAAGCTATTTTTAAAAAACATTCTTAAAACTTATCAAGCGTGCTTTAAACCATCCTAGTACTGAGAAACCAGTCCTTAAATGTTTTATCAACCATGGTATTGCTCAAAAAAGGGCTCAATTAGATTAAAAATAACACAAACAAATATGGTACTTAATTTATTAATAGCTTGATTGTTACTAGGATTTTGAAAATATGGGCTCTGTGGCAGGTGGAGGTGCATACACAGTTCTAATTAACACCAATCACAAACGCTAATGGTAGAACCTACTGCTTAAGTAAATGAATACCTTTCCCCCTGCTGCTTTGAAGAGCCTGATAGGCATGCACTTTATTGACAAAGTAAGCTAATTTACAGAGTGATTGTCCAAGAGGGAACTGCTGTTTATTTGCAGAGTTTTTCCCATTGAACTCTCAGGGCAAACATTGTACTTAAATTGTTAATTAAAATATCAACAGATAAAAATGTAAACATTGGTTTTCTTCAAAGTAGAGTGACACATACTCAGCCTCAAATCCTGATGCCCCCTGAACGTTGATTTCTGACAACCAGAATAAGTTCCATGAAAAGATTACATGGCTCACCTGTCTGTACCCAAAGAAAAAAATGTATTAGGAA
Organism: Octomys mimax; assembly: GCA_002564305.1. Taxonomy (NCBI): domain Eukaryota; kingdom Metazoa; phylum Chordata; class Mammalia; order Rodentia; family Octodontidae; genus Octomys; species Octomys mimax. The sequence continues at coordinate 4,038 of NDGM011135509.1, read as the reverse complement.
CAAATCAACAAACACTGGCTCAGCCCACCTATAAAGAGTTGACAGAAGCCAGAGGGGTCTTCACTATCTTGGTCCCTCAGTGATATCCATCTGTAGTTACCAGATGTTAACATCTTACATTGGAGAGTTTAAGTGTAGAGTGAAAGCAAGGTACTGCTGATGTGTTTTCTAAATAAGTCATAGATAAGATTAGAAAAGAAACAGACCTGGTGCCCATATAAGTCCAAAAGAAAAATTTAACCAAAAGTGAAATAAAAGTAATGGGTTTTTATTGACAATATGTTAATTCTCTAAATCAAGCCTATGGTACTGGAAAATATTAGATTTTTTGAAAGATAAATGCATCATCGGTTTGATTGTTTGTGGTTGGTTTCCTTGTATTTTGTGGGGAGAGGGGATGATGGGAATTGAACTCAGGACCTTGCATTTGCCAAGCAAGTTATCTTCTGAGCTATATCCCCATCACCTACCTCTAAGGTATTTTATCTATACCATTACCATGGGCTATATATTCAGGGGAGATAAATGTGTGCTTCTTTTATTAAAGGAAAGAGGTGGTTTTTTTTTCATATTTAGTACAGGGTCTACAGATCTTACTATGTAGATCAGACTCATAGCGTTTCTCTTGTTTTCAGCCTCTCGCGTGCTGGGATTCCTGGCACACACAACCATGCCCAGTCTCAATCACCATCTCAGTGCACATGGGGTGGGGGCAGCATGTCATGCCAGGGATTGAACCTGGGTCCCTGCTCTCTGCCTTAAGCAGGCGCTTCAGTCTGCTGAGTTATCTGGCTGGCCCTGGGAAGGAATATTCTTATTATTCTGAAGCAACACTTGGGCTAGTTTTGGAAAAACATGAATTTTGGCCTTCATTGCTGTAAAATTTATTGTTGAGATTTCACTTTTCTGGGCTTCATTTTCCTACTAAACTGGGTTTAAAGTAATTCAAGGCTGCTTTAGGATTTGAAGAACTAGTCAGAGAGGCTACGCTCCAGATCTCTTCCCATGTCCTCCCAGAGAAATGTTACATGTCTACCTAGCGTTACTATTAAATGCCAAATCTCCTTTGAAGATGGGTTCCATAGCAAGCAGAAAAAGTGATTTGCAAATGGGTGGTAAAGAAAGCAGGAGACACTCCAGGTGTAGATAACTTCCAATTTCTCTTTAGCAACATATTCCACACACCGTCTTTTTACATAGACAACTAAGTTTGTTACAAGAACCATAGGCAATCAGACAGGGCTAACTGGCAAAAAACAAAGGACATCCAAATAAATAAATAAATGAATAGGATGGCTGGGTGCAGTTAATAACATGGAAACAAGGATATGTTTGTATACCAAAGGGTCATAAGACAGCTTGTTTATACCCATCCTGGAACACGTGGCCATTGAAACAAGAGATCTACAAACCCGTGGTGATGTCTGCTTCCACCAGACTCATCTTGGAATGTACCATGGACCAATTATCTAAATATGCTTGTGTCTTCTCCTTCTGTCCTTAGTCAGCTACAGTGAACATCACACCCAGAAAGGCCAGCCATGTTTCAACTGCTGCAATTATGAAAACAAAGGAGAGGAGCCGATGGCAACCACTAGGAAATGGCTCTGAGCAGGATTTAAATTAATGAATTGGCTTTCCTTGTTTACTTGTGAGTCTAACCAAGGCCTAGGGTCTATGCCTGGAGATAGGCAATGGACTCAAAGTAAGTGAACCTCTGCGAGTCACTGGACCCAGCTGAGTCCTCTGATGGTGGGTGAAGCTGTGCCGCCTCGAAGGACAAGACAAGGACACAGCTAAGGACACTTTGCTCCAACCTCAATTAACTAGATAAAGACTGTAGCTGCAGGCATCTCCCCCCTGCAGGGAAAGCCTTCCTGGAGATAACATAATACTCTTAAATTAACGTAATATATTACTAGGAGAAGACCTTGAATGAGCCTCAGAGGTCCTTGAATGGTCCTGCTCAGATTTCTACCTTTCTTCAGAATTGTCCTTTTTTTTAAAAAAAATTAGATTCATGTATTTATTTGGTATAGGGGCTCACTATACAACTCAAACTCATTGTATTCCTCCTGTCTGAGCCAGCCTAGCACTGGAATTACAGGCATGTACCACTACGCCTGGTTTCAGTAGCTGGCATGATGCAGAGCCAACCCAACATGAGTACCAGGGATCAAACCCAGGTCTTTGTGCTTGCCAGGCAGGTGCTTTGACTGCTAAGCTATCTACCTGGCCTCTCCTTCTTCTTTGATAACTAAATAAATAGGAGTCATTTCAAGAAGTTCTTTGTCCTAGCCCTCAGAGAATCTCTAACCCTGCTAAAGTTTTGATCCTCTTGGAGTCCTAGAGGCAGGACCACTGAACAATTTTATTTAGGCCTTCATTATCCACTGCTTGGGAGATCATGGGGCTGATCAGCCTGCAATAATGAAGGGATAATATAAACACATTAGACCAAGATTAACAAAAGGCAAACAAAATAACAAAAAGTCAGTATCCTTCATGACTCAAAACCATTTACTGCACTAAATCTAAAGTGAAAACAACATATCATATCTTCTTTTCTCCCTGGGTTTTCTAATTATTCATATACATTAGCATTTACTGTAATACTCTGTAATTATTTATTTATACACTTAATTTCTCTGTGAGTCTAATGAACACAAGTGGCATACATTTCTTTTCTTTTTTTTTTTTACTCTGCAGTCTGATCACAAGAGCTTACACAAACTAGGTGCTCAATAAGTGTCAAATAAATAATTAACTACTTGAAGAAAATTCGTATTTTATAAATGTCAAGATAAAAATGAACACCAAACATTATTTTGTATTTTCTCTTTATAGATGTAACATAGGTTCATTGTCAGAAATATGGATTATTGAAAAGAACAGTTGTAAGTAATTCTATTTTTGTTGCATTAATTTTCTTAAAGCCCCTCATATTTTTTCTTTCAAGTTTTTTTACCTGTGCTGGCAAGAAACACCCACACCATCTTCACTCAGAATCTTCCCTTATGTCATCTACCATAGAAGGCTCGTTTCCCAGATGTTTTTATCTAGTCATGGGGTGAAATTTTCCCATGTTATCACATATCATCCTACCATACAGATTTGTTTTTTGTTTTTTTTAAGGAGAAAAAAACCAAATAACAAATAACAAGAACAAAGATAAAAACAAAGCAAAAAACAATAAAAATGGTACAGAATTTCAAAATAAGAATAGAAAATTAACAATGGTTGCTATATTCCATATTGTTATCATCAAATTTGTTGCTCAGATTACCAGATATAGGCATGCCAGATTGATCAAGCAATTAAACACTTATGTCATCTCACCCCAGAAATAATGGCTATGATAAAGAAATCAACTAATAACAAATGCTCGAAAGGTTGAGGGGGAAAAGAAATCCTTCTCCACTGTTAGTGGGAATGTAGACTGGTACAACCACTATGGAGAACAGAGTGGTGGCTCCCCGCAGAACTAGGATTGGAAGTCCCATTCAACACAGCTGTTCCCCTTCTGGTTATTTTTCCAAAAGAACTTAAAACCTCATACCACAATAGCATACCAATTTATCATAGGTACAAATTTTGGAAACGATCCAAATGCCCATCACCTGAGGAATGAATAAAAAATTTGTGGTATATTTACACACTGATTTAAAAAACAAAATTTTTAATCAAATTTTTTAAGCATTTAGAAAGAGGAGAAAATGATATGATTCACCCCCTGGTACCCCAATTACAAGCTTAATAGTTGAAACATTTTTTTCCATTCTCCTTTCACTGTGATCCCTATATTTGCACCTTCTAGCACTTTGATGATAATAATGGCAAGCTAGTCTATTTTCCGTGTGGATGAGTGAACTACTCTGCCATATTTAGACATATAGAATCTTTTGTTTCCAATGCTTTAAGTAATATGGAATTAAATAACTTGATCTCTACATTTTTATGTCAATAATTCTTTTTTTATTGAAACTGTCATACCAATTTGATTTGAAACTGTCTCATTGCTATTTGTCTCTCAATAAA
>NDGM011135502.1:0-10071 GCA_002564305.1 Octomys mimax | reverse complement strand
AGAGAGAGAGAGGAAGAGGAGAGAGAGGAGAGAGAGAGAGAGGAAGAGGAGAGAGACAGAGACAGAGACAGAGACAGAGACAAGAGACAGAGAGAGAAGTAAAAAAAGATACCATATGAAAATAAAAAAACCTGGACTACTTCATTGAGTAGAAGGGATCAGTTGAGGCCTCCACAGACAAATCACTGAAAACTCAAGCCAAGTAAACTATTACTGATTTTAAATACTAAAGGTTTAGATAGCTTATTATATAAATAAAATCTGATACAAGACAGAAATTCTATATATGTCAAAACCAATTTTATCTTAGAAGGTTCTCTAAGAAATTATATTATTTATAGGCTGGGGAGATAGCTCAGTAGAATAAGCACCTGCCTGGCAAGTGCAACATCCTAAGTTCAATCCCCGGTACCACAAAAAAAAAAAAATATTGTCAGAAGTTATATTATTTAAGTTAGATTTTTTTTGAAATCTTCTGTATCTGGATATCTCATAAGTCCCATTATAAACTTGTTAAGCCAAAAAGTATAGGGGTGATAGATTACCGTTGCTCCTTCTCACAGATATGCACTAGGTTCATCTCATTAGAGAGATGGGGTGGCCTTGAATTCAGCTATGGGTCCTTGACAAGCTCTTCAACATTCATTACAGGTCATCAGTGCTACCCCCAGCACTGTGGAAAGTCAAAAAGCACACAGTTCTGCTCTTAATGAGCTTCATAGAATAGCTGCTGCCCAGACACTTGACCTCTACCTCAGTGCCACTCAATCCTTATTAAGAGCTCAATAAATGCAGGAGTCTCCAAGGCTTCAGCACCATCCATTCTTCCAGGTACTCTAAGTGGTATCTTTGAATTAAGCCACACCATCAGAAAATGAAGGGAACGCAGGGTTTTGACCATTACAGAATTGCCCATATTAAACTGCACTTTGGCATTTAGTTATTTCCCTCTGCTTGGGACTTAAGACTCTTACAAAACCCAATACTGTCCTTACTCTGATGATGAGACCAAGAACCTTACCCACAATGAAAACCTGCAGGATACTTGTTAATCAGAAAAAATATAACTGTCCATAGCAGCTGAGTGTGTTTCTTTCAAGGCCCAACTAATCATGATGCTGAAATGCTTTCCCACTTATTTAGCCAGCTTGGAGCCAAAACTGAAACTATGACTTTCATAGAACAGGAAGGTTCAGATCTAAGCATCATCAAACACCAGACCTAGCTCTTCTCACTTATAATTTCCCTGATGGTCAGTAACTCCAAAGCAGATGGTATGAACCAGAGAGTCTTCTCTGTGACTCTAAAGCACAGCAGAGTGGGGAAGACTCAGATGAGAGTAAGCTTACAAATGAAGCCTTGTTCACTTGATGAGTGGACCATCAAGCAATCAACCATAGGCAGCCATACCCAAATGAGGACAGGAGACAGAGCAATCTCCCAGAAGTATCTTGATGTGTCAGGAACTCTTTATATGATACCTCCTCAAAACATCCCTGAGACATAGAAATGAGTATCAGCATTGATCCAGGGGGAGTAAATAAAGTTTAGAAAAACAATATTACTTCAAAATCACATGAAAACCTGAGTCAAATTATGAAGCTCATATTTTTTCTTCTAAACTAGATTTGATGAATTGACCTATGAACCCAGACCAACCACGGTCTGTTTTTCTAAACAAAGTACTTTTTAGACCACAGCTTGCTTGTTTTATTTGTTTGTTTGTTTGTTTATTTAATGTATTCGGTATAGGGTCTCGCTATGCAGCTCAGACTTGTAGTGATCCTCCTGTTTCAGCCTCCCCAGTGCTGGAATTACAGGTGTGCACCACACTACCTGGTCTGAGTGGACAGCTCAGCTCGCCCCAGGGGCAGGGCCAGCACAGCTTGTGGTGCTGGGGATTGAACCATGGTTCCTGTGCTTGCTAAGCAGGCACTTAGTCTGCTGAGCTAACTCACTGGCCCTTGGTTTTATACATATTGTCTATAGCTGTTTTCACACACAATAGCAAAATTGGCAACAGAGACTTTATGATCCATAAAGCCTAGAATCTTTATTACCTGTTGTTCCCTTATAGAAAATGTTTGCAAATCTTTGCTCTAGACGAAAGAGTTTTAGACAAACAGCATATTAAACATGATATATTTATTTATCTAAACATTATATAACTTTGATTATCCTATACAAAAAACAATTCTATCCCTAAAATTATATTTAAGATAATGAATTCCTTAAGCTCCAAACTTGAGCTTTGATGTCACTGTAGGTGCTAAAGTGACGTCACAGTAGACCAAGCAAAGTAGTTCATCCTGTGGTCATGAAGTTCTGAGTTGATGTCCTTCAACTCAAAAAAATGCAGTCCTTTTTCTGCAAGGTGCGGAAGGTTCTGAGCAGAGCAGACCAAACTGAGCCCAACATATTTATCCTTCCTATTATTGTCATGAGATGCCCCAGAAAGAAAAAACATGTAACATTTCCACATGCATACTTTGTGCCCATAGGAGCCAGGCCTTTACTCAGATTGTCTGAGTCCCATCCATGTCTTCATTGTCAGTCACTGTTTCTCAATGTTTCTGCCTTGGTCTCTGAGAAGTATAATGAGTGAAAGAAGACATTTGCTGGCTCTTTCAAGTTATTGTATTAAAATACAGGATTTCTGACAATTATGTGAGCTGTATGCTCAGGTGGCTGATTATTCTCAAAGTCTTTCAGTTCCTTTACAATTACAGTCGGATGCAGAGATCCAGGTTATGTTACCTGCCAGTCTGCTATAAATCTACAAACCTGCTGATTCCACCAGTAAAGGGAAAACCATCCAATTCCTTGACTTTGTCAATGTCTTCCAAGGTTTCTGCCTTGGTCTCTGTGGTGAGACTCAGAAGACATATTCAGGTTCCTTCAAGTTACTGTGCCAAGACACAGGAGTTCTGACAACTGTGTTTGCCATCGAAAACCCCTATGTTACCTGCCAGTCTGCTACACACCTACAATCCTGGTAATTCCACCCGTGAAGTGAAAAATCATCCCTTCAGTCTGAGTCCCATCCAATTCCTTGAATTTGTCAGTGTTTTCCAGTGTTTCTGCCTTGGTCTCTGAGAGATGTGGTGAGTGAGACTCAGAAGACATACTCGGGTCCTTCAAGCTACTGTGCCAAGACACAGGATTTCTGACAGCTATGCGAGCTGCATGCTTAGGTAGATGGTTTTCCCAAAGTCTTTCAGGCCCCGTACAATTATAATCAGCTGCAGAGATCCAGCCACAACAGGGAAATCAAAGAAGAGTCCAGATTAACTAGTAGCTCACTGTGTTACCAGTCAATTTGCTATAAATCTACAATCCTGGTGATCCCACCAGTAAAGGGAAAACTGTCCCCTAGATCTGAGTCCCATCCAATTTCTTGATTTTGTATCTTCCAGTGTTTTTGCCTTGGTCTCTGACAGATGTAGTGAGTAAAATTCAGAAGATACATTCAGGTTCCTTCAAGTTATTGTGCCGAGATGTAGGATTTCTGGCAACTGTGTGAACCATTATTCTTAAGAGACTTGTTGTTCTCAAAGCCTTTAAGTTCCTTTGCAGTTATAATCTGATTCAGAGACCAAACCAACTTGGAAAGTAATGAAGAAACAGTCCAGGCTGACAGGTGGCTCACCATTGTCCTGTAGTCCTTTTGTTTACTCCATCAGGCTGTTACAAATCCACAATCCTGGCACCTCTACTACTAGTGGAAAAGCATCCCCCAGGAGCCAGGAATCTTCTTAACTATCTGGTCTTGGCTGGGGTAGCTAGATTGTGGATGGGGATTAAAGGACAGGGGACTAGTAGGGTGGGCTTGGAGGAGGAGTAGGAGTAAAAATAGAAGGGAAATGGGAAAGAGGAGCAAGATGAACAGGTTTGCAGGTAGGTGGTCTAGATGAGGAAGAACTGGGAACGGAGCTCTTTAAAGCAGGGAATTGGGTAGGGGCATTATTAGTCACAGGAGGGAAAACAGTAGAACGATAAGGAACGGGTGGTTTGCGTTGGAAGGTAGGCTGGAGGTTGGAAGTCTGAGGACACAGGGAAGGAAGGTGAGTTGGATGACGAGAGGCTAAAGGAGCAGGAGGAGGTGGAGGAGGCCGGGGTTTGGATGAAAAAATTCGAGGAAGCTTTCTCATATTTTTATCAGGATGCATCTGAAGAAAGTAGCTACTCACTTTGCAGACAGCTGTCAAAATGAGAGACTGAGCTCGTGGCAGAGAGGCTCCTGAATTTATCACCCGTAAAGTTCCGTGACTGAATGCCCATTGTGATACATGCATTCCCCACCCTTTCCCTCCAATCCAGTGAGTAGCCCCTCTGACCAAGAAAATATTCCATGGTCTAAGTATCAGAGTGGTCATGGGAAATAGCATAGAGAAGAAATTGGGCTGTGATAGTAGTCCCTGTTTGAGAGATAATATGCAGTTGTGCCCCTCAGTAGGCAAGGACTGATCAAAATGTCACAGGGCACTGGCAGGCAACATGACACAGAAAGAGTGCCTCTTACATATATTCCCATGCCCTAGCTCAGACCTACCAAGTCAGACTCTTCCAGGTCAAAGGCCTACACACACATTTTAACTCTCTTTCCTGGCTTGTTTCTGACATTCTCACTAAAGTTTATGAACAGCCCTAATGTCCCCCTCAACAGCTCTCATTCTGATGGACATTGAGAGATAAATATCTAGCTCCTTAGTTCCCTGAGCAGGTAGCACTGGAGGCACAGCCTACACTGGCTCCCAGAGTGGTCATGGGTGGGGGTGAGGAGCTAAGCACCTCTTGCCTAGGCATGACAATAACTTGCCATTTTTTTTCTCCCCTGCCTTTTACTATCTCATTTCTCTACTTTTCTCCTGGTGGTTCCTAGGATCAGCTCCAAGTTCTTACCTGAAACTTCTTCTGAGAATGTTCCTAGCCATACACACATAAGAGTCAGGGATACTGAGATAATGCTAAAAGTGATTTGTATTATTTTTCAATGCTACACGTATAATAATTTTTATGCTCTAGGAATCAGCTTCTTTGCCAATCCCAACAAGGTACAAGGTAGGAAAGGGATTGGGGGAGTGGGGTTCTGAGTTTCAGAAATTAATCAGATATAATTCCCATATCTACAGTGGTGACTAGTTGGAAGCAAGAGAGCTGGCCTATCATGATATAGGGAAAGAGAGACAGGAAAAGCAGATGCTGAAGGTGGCTTGGGTCTCCAGATTAAAGAGCAGAATATATAATAGGGACAACTATCCTACACAAGTAGAAATCCACCATGCCTCCCTTGATCTGAGGGTAGCAAAATCTTATTTCCATAGGCTAATATTACTTTATTCACCTTTGTAGCTAAGCTTATAGGATATGTGGGAATAACACTGTCTTCATTCATTACATTTTTTAAGGAAGGGAACTGGAACACAGAGAGGTTTAGATTTGTACAAGTCAGTACAGAACTAGCTCACAGTCCACAAATTCTTCTACTGGCAGCAGGAACTTATTTGAGGGTTGAGGACAGCCAGAACCACATTCTAATAACTTTCTTGGCCAAGATAAACTAATGATTTCTGCTAAGAAAGTACCAGTGCTACCCCTGGCCCCAGGGGCTATGAAGTCCAGAGGAAGACTGTGTCTCATGGCTCAGCAGTCTAAGCACCTGCCTGGCAAGCGCAAGGACCTGGGTTCAATCCCCAGTACTGCATGCTGTGTCAGCCCCTGAACCCAGATACACTGTTCTGGCCACCAAAAACTGGGTGTGGTGGCACACGCCTGTAATCCCAGCACTGGGGAGGCTGAGACAGGAGGATCACTAGAAGTCCAAGTTTCGTAGCCAGACCCTGTACCAAAATAATAAATAAAAAGATTTTTTTTAAAAATTAGGGCCTGGGAGATAGCTCAGTGGTATAAGTGCTTGCCTGGCAAGCACAAGGTCCTGAGTTCAATCCCTGGTACTAAATAAATAAATAAATAAATAAAAATTAAGAAGGCTTTTCCAGCACTAGGTTCTGGCCCACTGGAAATGTGGACTTGATCACCACCTCATGAAGTGAAATTTCCCCAAAACAAGTTCACTTCCCAAAGCCTGTGTTTTCTTCCTTCTTATCCACCCATCCCACCTGGTTTGACCCCTCTACTCCAAGTGAACACTCTCTAACCTTAGGAAGTTAGAAAGAGAGCTGATTCAGGTTCCCATAGCAACACAGCCAGGTTACAAGGCAGTCAGGTTTTGCCCTTGCTGTCAACTCAGCATAACTGTTCGTGGCCATAACAATTTCAAGCCAGCCTACAAGGTTAACTGCATGCAGTTTTGTCCTCTCAGACAGCACCCCCCCGCCAACCAGCATAGCATAAAGGTAAAACATCAACCTGAACCACACCATTAATCCAGGACCACATTCAACAGTATTTCTTTTGCCCACTCAGGCCTGAAGGGGTCAGCTCAGATATACAGTACAGGGTCTCTGATCAGTCCCATGATCTATGGAAGGTAGTGGAAAGAGAGAAGAGATAGGCAGGAGAGAAAGGAGAGGGAGGGGAAGAGGGGGAAAGGAGGGTAGGAGGAGAGAGGGAAGGGGAGCAGAAGGGAGGAGAGGAGAAGAGAAAGGGAAGGGAGAGGGGAGAAGAGGGGAGGAGAAGAGAGGGGAGGGGAGGAGAAGAGGTGAGGAGAGGAGAAGAGGAGAGGAAAGGGGAGGGGAGGAGAAGAAGGGAGGAGAGGGAAGGGAGAAGAAGAGGGGAGGAAGGGGGGAGAAGAGGGAGGGAGAGGGGAGAGGAGGGGAGAAGAGGGGAGGAGAGAAGCGGAGAGAGACAGAAAGAGACAGAGAGAGAGGAGAGATGGAGAAAAGAGAGAAAAAGGAAATGGAGAAAAAGGAGAGAAAAGAGAGAGATGAGTAAAAATAGATGGGAAAGAGGAGAGGAGAGACAAAAAAGTGCACAATGCTCTGACCAAGCCCTCTCACAAGTCCTGAAAGACTGAACTTCTAATGAGGCAGCACCCTGGAGGGACAATGAGGGCACTTAATTGCCTGAGGCTTGATTAAAAGACCCTTGTTTTTGATGCTGGCCCTGCAGGGAGGCTCCTTTACTTTTCTGCAGCTGGATCTGAGACACTGATGTTCAGAGAGAAGAGTGGCCTGGGCCATGTTCAAATGACTACACTCACTGTTGGGTGTGGACAAGTCACTGACGGGCAGCCTACTAGGGCTGGGATATGGCTCCTGTCATAATTTTTAACTCATGGGACAATAGAGTAAATACTGTTTAAGCAGCATATTGCAAAGTCCTAATTAGAATAAATAGACCAAAACAGAGGTGAGAATAGCAGCTGCTACCACTTAAGTGACTCCTTGGTGTGCCAAGCAATGTGCTGAGCATTTGATGCATGCTACACTGTATAATCCTTACCACAAAGACTGTTAAATAAGACTTTTTAGAGGTGAAGAAACAAAGCTTAGAAAACTGAAGTAACCCAATGTTAACAGTCAGTAAGCAAAACACATTTTTTCAATACTTCTCCTTGCCTTCTAAACCTGAAAAGAAAACGTAAAAGAGACCATTCCAAAGGCAACTTCTATGCATGCCCTCCAAACTCAGAGAATTCACCCAACCATAGAACTTTCCCAGGAAAAGGAAACAATGACAGAAAAACATCGCAAATTTCCAGTGAACACTCAAGGGCTATTCTGAATTTTGTCCCCATTCAGGTGGTGTCCACTAATCTGAAGAGGAATGTGAGGAGGAACATTCAGGATGGAAAAGGAGAGAAGTGTTCTGCCATCTTAGCTGTCAATTTTAAGCTACATGTGTAAGTTCCCAGGTCCTGGGTTATTTCTCATGTTCCTCTTTTCCTTTAGGAATTGACATTCCTGTAGGAAAGGGTGCTGAGAGCCTGTGGATACAATCCTTCCCATTTTTTCAGTTGAAGCCACAATTGCATTTCTTCTGCTTGGACAACCAGCTAACCTCGCATCTGCCCTTGCAGTTAGCCCTGACCATGGACTGAGTTCTAGCCCATGAAAGGTGAGTGGAAGTGACGCATGCTAAAAGCTTCCCACCTGTCTCTTCCCTGCTCTTTTCTCCTTCTAGTGGGCTGAGAGAAGAGTGCTATGGCAAGTGTTGAAGGAAGGCAGCAGTGCCTGCATCAGTTTGCATCCTGAATGACTAAAAGGAAGAGGCGAGACTGTCACCCAGAATTCTTCATCTGTCCATGGATGTGAGCAAAACATAAATTTCAAGTAGCAATAGCAACAAGTCCTACAGACAAGGGTTGCTGCTCACTTGGCCTGTATGGCCATGGAAAAACTGGAGTCTGGGCTTGCCACATCTGTGGTCTACAGAAGAGGAGAAACTTGTCCAACAGGGCTACTGTAAAGGGAGGGGAATGTGGCCCATGAGGAATACAAGTATGTGCATGCTGAAGCAAAGGAGAGATTGTGCGCAGTGGGAGGCTGGCTTCAGTTAGGGTAGAGTTCAACTTGATAGACTCTGGGCTCCACCTGGAGACTGGAAGTGCACACTTCTAGGTGTCCGTGTGGGTCAAGGAAGTGTGGCCTTGGATCTATGTGTATTACCCTGCCCCTCCCACTCTGACATTTTTGTCCAGCTCTGCTTCCTGGCTGCCACGAGCCAAACAGCAGCTTTGCTCTACCACACCCTTCTTCCATACTGACACTGCCTGGGAACCAGTTAACCATTTAGGAGAGGACTAAACTTCAACCTCTCCTTTAGGATGGGGTGTTGGGCAGTATGTATCAGCAACAAGAAAGCTGGCTAATGCAGTTATGCACAGAGGAACTGAGAAAATAGGTGACTGAAGGGAGCACAGGAGAAGCCAACTCATCATCTTGGAAGGGAGACAGAAACACGGAAAAGAGGGTGAGGCAGGTATTAGGCTGGAGTTGGTTTGTAATACACATAGACGAATATATAATAAGAATGTAATCATAAAAAGATGAGAGAAAGCCAAACCGAGAAACATTCTAGAAAATATCTGGTCTGTCCTCCAGAAATGTCAAAGTTGTGAATGACATAAAAACTGAGGGACTCTACCACATTGAAAAAGAGTGAAGAAATATGACAACTAACTATAATTCATGATCCTAAATAAATTCTGGGCCAAAAATAAGGGTGTTTAAAAGGATGCTTATTGAGCCCGTTGGCAAGACTTCAATGAGTCTGGGGATTGAATAGGATTACTATATTAATGCTAGTGTCTTTGTTTTTATAGTTGTGCTGAGCTATGTAAAAGATTATCTTTTGGAAAATGCACACTAAAGTATTGAGGGTTTTGGGGCATAATTTTTGTAACTTACTCTCAAATGTTTCAGAAAAAATTATACACAGAGACAGAGGGAGGAGAATCATAGGTCAACATAACAAAAAGTTAACAATTGGAGAATCTGAACAGGAATATTTTATTACTCACTTACTCATCTTCCACAAATGCTGATTTCAAAGTCAAAATGTAAAAGCAACTGTGCTACCATGTTAAAGCATTACATATTTGGCTCTTTGTTACTGCAGCTGAGTTTGTCCTAAGAGAATACTGCCTGTAACTTTTTCTTTTCCAAATAGTTAAAATGCTTCATTCATTTATCAAACATCTATTGAGCATGCTCTGCATCCTAGGCACTATGCTAGACACTGGGGGTATAATATAGAAGCAGGCAAACATGATCCCTGCCCTCATGGAGCTTCCACTGAGATAAGACAGGAATTAAACAACTAATGATACAATTTCTAATGACAACATAACCCTCTTTAACTGTTAAACACCCTTTCCTTGGTGAAACCTTCCTGAATATCCCTAGATTAAACTAAATCCTCCACTTATATACTCTTTCCCCTAGCACTTACCATAATTAGGAGCCTTCCATGGTGAAAGTTTTGGTAAACTCTCCACTCCCAGTTGCTTCTTCTGGGAACCTGTTACAGAGCTCAAATATATGTATTCTAACACCAATCTATGCCCTCATCTGTGTGTCATTCACTCTGTAAACCCAGGTCATTGGGCATAAAGTAAGCCTTATGGAAAGAAAGAAAGAAAGAAAGAAAGAAAGAAAGAAAGAAAGA
>NDGM011135495.1:0-14587 GCA_002564305.1 Octomys mimax | reverse complement strand
TAATTTCCCAGTATCAAATGTGGGTGAGGTGGTGGGGAAAAGGCAGTCTTTCTGAACTATTGGTGAAATTGTAGATTGGTGTAACAACTGCAGAAATCAGTGTGGAGACACTTCAAAAAAAACCTAAAGGTTGCATTTTACCCAGCTATTCTCCTTCTTAGTACTTTCCCAAGAAAATAAAAGGCATCATACCACATAGATAGGTATACATCCATGTTTATAGCAGCACAGTTTATAATAGATTACTCCTTGAAACAACCCAAATGTCCATCGACTGATGAATGGATAAAAAAGATGTAGGAAAAGAAGTGAAGACAAAGACAAAAATGAGAAAAGATGGATAAAATGGAAACAAACCTTTGGAAATAAGAAAGAAAAGCAGAGTTGAAGCGAGGGGGAGAAATCAACAAATGTTGGAGACCAGGCTGTTTAGGGTTAAGTTGCTGAACACAAGATCATTTGGCTGTGTTGGAAAAGAGCATAAGCATAGTGCTCTGAAGTGAAGATAACCACAGCTGAGGCAATCAAGGACTGCCTTGGGCTGCTGACACCCCCACATCCCAGAGCAATAAAGCTGCCAACCTCAGAGATAAGACATTTCTCTTAATTAGCAAAATTTACTACTTGGAGAAGTCTTTGATGTCACTTCCAAATTGCTGTTTTGTTCACATGTTTGCCTCAGTATCCCTCTACCTTGTTTGAAAAACCAAATGAATATGGACCACCAAGAGAAACTCTTTATCTCAACTCCCAGGAAATCTCAAGTTCCACTAGGGTGTTTTGACCTTCCTGGAGTCCTAAAATTCATGTTACTTGTCTCTTTTATTTAAGCCATTCACCATTCACTCATTTAAGAGACTGAGGCTAGGCCAAAACCCTGATTAGGTTAATAAAAGGGAGGGGGAGATCAAGATATATCACATACAGGTTCAAATTCCCTATGATCAATGTGATCATTATGTATATCTAAATTGTACCAATAAATTTAATAAAAATTTCCAGTTCTGCCACATAGAGGCTATGTGGTTTTAGGCAAATTACTTGGTCGTTCTGTTATAGTAACCTTATGTTAAAAATAGAAATAATAGTAGTACTCTTACACAACCATTCCAATGCTCAATGAGATTAATACACATAAAATGACGTACATAGAGCATGCTTGACACAAATGTATTATTATTCAATAGTTGCCTCTCCCTGTGGATCTTCTCCCAGTTTTTGCCTATAATCTCTGTGCTAATTTCTTCCCCACTTCTTTGTCTCCATAGTAAACAGATAAAAAGCCAAAAAACCAAGCAGGGCTTAATTCAAAATCTGCTTGCTGAAGTTGTTATCTTGAAATTTTGCAGAGGTACCTGGCCAGAGATCAGGAATTTCTATAAGATGTGCAACATACCCCAGTGTACGTAACTTTGTTCTCTGCCCAAATTGACCTTTCAACCTACCGCATTTTCATCCTACCTTTTAGACAGTTGAGCAAATTAGATTGTCAGCACACTTCATGAACATATTTGACTTGCAACTGACTGCTTAATTTATTATATTTAGCCATACCTTGAGAAAGATGTCCTGGTGGACACATTAAAAATAGAAATGAAATCAGACGGTAATTCATCCTCCATTATATTTGTCCCAACAGATGTGCCTGAAATGCAACATAGTACTCTCTTGCCAATGTCAAGCCCTGCCACCTTCTGGAACGGTCAGAGACTTATTAAAATGCAGATTCTTGGGTTTCAGATCCAGATATTTGATTCAGTAACTGTACCCCAGGAGCATTTATTTTAATGCTTTGTGAGGTAGATGCATCTGGCACCAACATTTAGGAATATCACCACTAAAAATGTTAAGTTAGGGGCCAGGGAGATGGCACAGTGGAATAAGTGCTTCCCTGGCAAGCACAAGGCCCTGAGTTCAATCCCCGGTACTGCAATCAATCAATCAATCAATCAATCAATCAATCAATAAAAACGTTAAGTAGAGGGCCTCTAGTCTTAGAGAAAGGTGATTTAAATCTTAGCTTTTTCACATATAGGTTATAGCTCTGGCTCATTCTTTTCCTATGTGCTATTATTAATTCCCAACTTTACTATACCTGCACCCACATATAACCACTGGAGAAGTCTGTCCCAAGTACATGTGCTTAGCAGGTTACTTTTTGAGTCTCACCTGCCTCTTGGAATGGAAAGAAAGCCCTGTAGAATTTGTTTCTATTTTTCCTATTGTACATAGGCAGATGTCCAATGGATTGACACCTTGCTTCCATTCCTCGACTGTTCCCTCCATAACAATTCCACATCACAAAATTTACCAAATATCGTTCCCAAACATAGTTGATACAATATGAATTCACTGAACTGAACCACCAGAGACCTGGAGTTGGACATTGTGTAACTTCAACCATTGTGGCAACCTCAAAACCTGTATAAACCCAAAAGTGCAAAATTTTAGAAAGAAATTGGAGCCCTCCTCTCAGTTACCTTTCATGTGACCTTAACTTTTCCCTGCTCCCACAATGACTAGTTCCCTAACAGCTGCATAAACTCCTACAAATTACACATTGTTACTGAGGTTAGTTCCTGATCTTTGTCTCTGGACAGCACTAGTCTTCTCCCTGGATGTTACCAACTTTCTTCTTCTCTCTACTACATTGAATATAACTGTTGAGTAAGCAACTTTTATTATTTCCCAGCACCTAGCCTTTGTATTTGCATGGCTGCCAATCCTTCTAGATATGGTTACTAGGTAGTTTGAATTTCAGCAGAATATATTACCAGAAGCAGAAACATGGTATGGATTAATTTCTTATTAATTTGCTCATCTTACAGCAACTTCAACTCAAATAAAATGGAAAATTTATAACCCTCTCCCCTAAATATATCCCAGATTTTTTCTGCAGGGAACTCCCTTACAAAACTCTCCCATTCATTTAACCCTGTATTCTCCCTCAGAGTTGTAGAACAGCCATTGTATTCTAGAAATCTCCACAGTAAATACTTGGAGACTTCACAGAGAAGCTGCACTGAACCTGGCTTTGAGAGATAAGTTAATGTTTATAGACAGAAGTGTAAAAAATGGGAATCCCAGAAAAAAATACCACCAGGAGTAAAGTTGAGCAATTTCCTATATTTTAGTGTGTACTAGAATGATGCTGGAAAGATAAAACATGTAGTTGCATTTGATAAAGTGTGTTTTGAATACCAAGACAGTAGTTACTTTTGTGTAGGAGACCAGAGAATGTGCTCAGAATATGAAGAAGGATTCAACTGTATTAGTGATATTTTATTTTGAAGCAGAGTAGTGTACACTTCTGAAATATTTCACAATATATTTTCAAAAGTAAGTCATTATGAAAGCCTTCATAAAATAGAGATCACCAGGTCCCTGGCCCTTGGAAGGGTCAAAGCACTAAAGAATCTGAATTAATAAATATCACAGGTAGTTCTTATGAAAATGATAGGCCACTTCATGAAACATCTTGATGGCACTGTTTTCTAACAGAAAAAAAAAAAACACCTCAGGAGCACCAATGTATAAATATTCTTTGTTCTACTACAATTTATCACATAAATCTTCACTAAGAGGTTAACTTCATCATGTATCATTTCCCAGACAGAAATCCAACTTTTGTAAACTTTGCTCATCACAGTAGGAATAAATGACATGTTATCTGTGAAACTGGAAATACCATGAAATGCATGGCTCCCAGTGATTTTTTTCACTGATACATAGTAAATGCATGCAAAGTTACACTGAGGTAAGTAGAATAAGTTTTAGCATTGTATTGCACACTAGGATCATCATAGTTAATAATTATAATAACTGTAACTATTTTACATTTTAAAATAGCTAAAAGATTGGATTTTAAATGTTGTTACTGTAAGGAAATGAGTAACATTTGAGGTGATGTGTATACTAATTACCTTGAGTTGATCATTACATAAAATATGAATGTTTTAAAACATAATAGTGTTTCAAAACACGGCACATTTCTTGCAATCAAATTCTCAGTGATCCATCTTCAGTGGCAATTTTCATTCAGGTTGAAGTCCATTTCATTAAGAACTTACATAAAAAATACAATTGGTGCATGTGTGAGTATGTTCAGTTTGGACCGCTAAATACAATGGAATGTCCAAGATAGTGGTTCTGCTTTGAGTTCAAAAGGGAACACATTGGCCTGCCATGAGGGCCCTGCCCCCAGGGTGTACTGAGGCAGCAATTGAGACAGCGTAGTGGCACATGCCTATAATCCCAATACTTAGGAGGCTGTAAACAGGAGAATGTCTATGAGTCTGATCTAGTAGTGAGATCCTGAATACCCTGTACACCCTTCCCTAAAATACAGGAAAAAAAAAGGGAACACAACATACACATCATCACTGGAGAAATTTTTCAGAACATTTATGCTTCCACCTGTTGCTGTGTATATCACAATTCAAAAGGAGACTAGATAGTTCGGGGTTTCACACTATTTTAAACCCTCCAGGTGATTCTGATGAGTTATCTAGTCTAGAAAGATTCTTGGCCTCCTCCAAGTAACTTGACCCAAGATCTTACACTATTTTTCCTGGCAAGAAATTCCTTATATTTACTTTTCACCTATATTTTCTTTGTTTAACACTCGCTGACGATAGAATATAATTCACAAGCATCTTGCATATGTATCCACAGGGGAATGTGAATAATGGCTGTGTTCTCAGGGACCTGGGGCAGCTGGTTGAAACTTCAGCATCCCCAGAACTAAAATAATGTCTTGACCAGATGTTTCCTTCCCTTCTTGGAGCAGGGCACAAAGGTCCCAGTGGAGGGCTCTCTGGACCATATGCTTGTCTAGTGGGATCAGCTGCAGGTGCAGTAAATGGGACCCAAGGGCCCCATCAGGTCACCTTGCTGCATATGACTCAGGCCAGCAGCTCTTTATTTCTTCCTGTCTCTCTCACTTCCCACAGCTCATCTCTGTGGGCAGCTGCCAGACCAGGAAACAAGAGTCAGGCAGGTGGGGAGGTAGTTCTTAATGGATATTCCATCTCTTCAGTGGTTTGGGGTCTGGCAGAGATAATCCAGACCTGAGACAAATTGTCTCCTCTCATGATCTATTTCAGTTAATGGACTAGCTGGCCAGAAGCAGTCAAGCCTAGGGCAACAAAATCAATTACCCTCAGTTGAACAATAAGCTTAAACTTAACTCCCACAACTCTTTTGTGTATGTTTTTTAACCACAAAATTCCAAATGTTGCCCAGGATTGGTTTCCTGCTACAGACAAAGCTCACATCTTAGGATCAGATGCAAGATCTCTAAGGAGCCATAAAGAAAGATCATGTGCCAAGGAGCACTTAGAAAACATGGTATGTCTAAGTAGTATTCACCGTTTGTTTACATCTGATATATCCTTGACAGACACCCATCTTTATAAAGGAGAAAGGAATGACTATTAGGCTGGTATTGCAGATGGAGATGCTAGGTAGATTGGTAAGTCTACCAATCTATCTCACTGTCATTGCCTTGCTTGAAGATAAACCTGATAGCATACCCTCTATATTGACCTTTCCTAGGATTACTGTAAAATGGCATTTCACTTTTTGAACTTGAAAGGCACTTACCTAAATGGAAATACTGTGACCATGTACCTATGATCATAGAATATAAAAAATAAGAATCATTTGTGAATAAAATGGTAAGGGCTGGTGAGACAGATCAGGAGAATGAGCACCTGCTTTGGCAAGCGCAGGGACTAGGATTTGATCCCCGGCCCCATATGCCACCCCAGCCCCACCCCTGGGGTGGGGTGAGCTGAGGGCAGGGTCTGGGCATGGTGGTGCACAGCTATAATCTCAACACTGGGGAAGCTGAAAGTAGAATCATCACTATGACTCCAATCTGCATAGTGAGGCACTGTATAAAATACACAAATAAAAAAATGCTATTCATGTTTCACTTCCTTGTAAATAACATGTGTACCTGAGCTAATTCTTTGCCCCCACTCAGCTTGTAAATATCTGGCTCCTCAATACCTTCCTAGATCCTGCCTTAACAAATTTTACTAAATTTCTAGACATAAAACATAAGTTAAACTAACATACATTTAATGGAGAACTAAAAGTGTTTTATAAAAGTCCAGCACAGAGAAGAAGAAAATCTGGGTGCAGAAGCTTGGGGTCTGATGGATCCTGTTGTTATTATCTTTCTGCTTCCTGTCATTTAGTCCCTCCACTCTGTCTTTTAGAAATCTTAAAAATACAAATAAGGCTAAGTTGTCCCTCTCATGTCCAAAGAGAAGAGAGCTTATTGGGATAGCACCACTGCATGGAACAGATATGTACTAACCAAGGTCTCACATGTCCAGTGTAGCTGAACATGCCCTAGATATGACTTGAACAATGCGTTCATTCTTTCTATTTACCAAATAACTGTCCTGTGCCAGTTACTGACCTAGAACTTGGGGATATAAGTATAAATTGTAAGGATCATTACTGTCTCCTGTCAGTTAACTGTTACTGGCTAAAACAGTGTATCTGCAGAAATATTTAATTATCTATAATATAACCAAGAATATAGATGGATAGTGAGCTTAAGTCTAATTTGTAATACTATACTAGCAACTTTTCTGTCACCGGGACAAAATACCAACACCAACAGGTTAAAGGATGAGAAGCTTATTTTGCCATAGGGTTTCAGATTATGGTTACTTGGGTCTAAGGAGAAAAGGCATGGTGGGGCCTGGTGGAGAACAGGTGCTCAACTAATGGCAAACAGAAATGGGGGAAAGAGGAAGAGAGAGAGGGAGACAGGCTGAGAGACAGAGAAAGAGTCAGAGAGACAGACAGACACAGACAGTCAGAGACAGAGAGAGCCAGAGCGAGAAATTGAGACAGAGACAGAAACAGACAGAGACAGAGATGGAGACACAGAGAGAGAGACAGAGAGACAGGGAGACAAGGGAGGGAGGGAGGAAGGGAGAGAGAGAGAGAGAGAGAGAGAGAGAGAGAGAGAGAGAGAGAGAGAGCAAAAGCAAGTGAGCATGTGCAGGGAGAGGAATGCACCATGCTAAGTCACACCATAGTGATGTGCATCTATCTTCTGACCACACTCCATCTCTAGATTCAAGACTTTTGGTATATATTTTACATCTAAAATATTAACACTCACTTCTAACTTTCAAAAGGCTCATGTTCATCTCATTATGCAAAATATATTTAATCTATCTCTAAGACTTTCCTAAGTCTTAGTAATTTCAGTTTTGCTGAAAAATCCAACTCCAACCTTTCATCTAGAACTCAATGCAAACTTTTAGCCATACATCCTGGCAAAATCAAAAGAAAGTTAAATTTTTCAAACATACAGTGGGTTACAGTAAACATTCCCATTCCAAAAGCAATGGGACCAAATCAAAACTGAAACCCAGTGGGACTTACATTAAATCTTGTTGCTCCATGTACAGCACCCAGGGCAAGTAATGTCTTGGCAATGTTTTTCCTGTGACAATGTTGATTAACACCTAGAGCAAAAGACACCTTTCACTCTCATTCTCTCTCCGTCATGGTTTGCCCTGAAATTTTCTCTGCCACATTAATTAGTCCACTGCCATTAAAATCAGTCTCCTTTAAAGTCAGAGGACCAGATAGCTCAGCAAACTAAAGCGCCTGATTAGGCAGAGCGCAGAGCCTGGGTTTTGATCCAACGTGCCGTGCCAGCCCCACTCCCAGGGAGACCTGAGATGGAAACTGAGACTGGGCATGGTGGTACACACCTGTAATCCCAGTGCTTGGGAGGCTGAAAACAAGAGAATCACTACGAGTCTAAGCTATGAAGTTGGACCCTGTAGACCCTGTACTAAATACAAAAAAATAATAATAATAAAGTCAGAGGAGATGGGCAAAATATAGTCAAATTTTGTACAAGTATATAAATACATGTTATACTGCACAATTATCCATGGAGCTCTTGTCCACAATGGAAACCTCCTGAGCCTTGCCATTACTGTCAGCATTTCTTTTAGTACTCTAGTTTTCTGAGCTCTGATGAGACTGAACCCTCATGAAACTTGTCTTATAGTACTTTCAGGGCTTCTTCAGCCAGTATCACTAAATCTTTCTACACTCCACCTACAAATTCCACAGGTTTCTGCACCAGATGGTCATATACAATTATAGTTTCACTCTTAGTGAAAATGTTTTATTGTATTCATTTTACTATTGCTGGAGAAAAAATAGCTGACATCCACAAATTAATGATACACAGAAAAGAGGTGTTTTACATAAGCATAGGAGACCACAGTATCTTAGTCTATGGCTTCTTGGCAGCATTAGAATTTAGGTATGGATACTACCTTGTTGTTGGAGTGGAGGAGTATCTTCTTGAGCATTATAAAAGTACCTTGCAGTTTAGCTCAATGGATGACATTAGCACCCACCTCAAGTTTTGACAGCAAATAATGTCTCCACACATAACCAAATGTCTTCTGAGAGGAAAGGAAAATGAACACCAGTTCTGCTTGGGAATCCCTGTCTAAGCTCATCCTTACCATTTCCCCTACTTCAATACTAATCACAGGAAAGAAAAGAGAAAATTCAGATCTGAGTTCTATGGCCAGGGGAAAAATTCAAGGGAAATGAAGGCCAGAAATGTTTGTGTTGTTTGCTCATGACAGCCACAAAGATAGTGCTGAAACCCATAGAAGTAAAATCAAGTTTCCCAACACTACTCACCCAGTGTGATGACAGTAGAGATAATGTTAATGAACAGAATGATTCTAAAATTTGGTAATAATAAACTTCATCAATAGTTCTACCAGTAATTTTTCCCAGTGACTCAACTAGGTGTACAAAATAACACAAATACTCACATTCACATTACCCTGTCTAAATATACCTTATATAAGGTATACCTTATATAAGATCTGTCTAAATATACCTTATTTCTTCTCAGGTAGTGCAAATTAACTGTTCCTATTGCCTTCCTAAATACTGCCATTTTCATATCTGGTACTTTCCTAGTCCATACAGAGACTGCTAGTATCCCAAGTAGGCTGAACAAAAATTAAGGGGACCTGAATAATAGAAAGGTAAAAGTAGGGTGGATCAGGACCACAGGAAATTGGAGGAAACCTATTTAATGGCTACCTGTGTGTATGTATTATTCAGATCACTGTCCTGTGAGAAAAGTACAAGAGAGCAGATCACTTAAGCATCAAATTTACATTGGAGCAGTAACATTAAGAGTAGACATTGATGTTACTGGAAAACAAAACTGAATAATATTCATTTTAATTGTTTCACATTGAAACCGTTTATTACAATGAATTTAATTGTGTACCAAACCGTGGGCTCTACAATGAAGTGGTGTTTTACACAGTAGAGTATTTCTCTGCTATAAAAATGATAAATTTGAGGTTTTATAGGTAAATGGATGAAACTAGAGACCATACTGTTAAGTGAAATGAATCAGATCACATGTGTAAATATCATATTGGCTCGCTAGTGTATGAATCTGAAAGAGTAAATAAAATCTTCAGTGGAATTGTGTGTTGACACTGCAGACTACAGTGATTAGTAAGTTTTTCTTTTTCAAATATCCTCCAGAAGAGGGCAATTGGCCATTCACCATTTTCAAAAGGGTCCAACTGAGGTCAGAACTGAAAGCAGCTGTGGGTTGTCTCCATCTATGGCTCCCAGTATCAGGGTAAGAAACTGCTAAATTCAATGCAGCAAAAATTCAGGAATTTCAAGCCAGCAGTAGTGAGACACTGTAACAATTACACAATTAAAAAATAATAATAAAAAGAATCATAGCAGACTCCTTAACATAAACTCTTAAGTCAAGGGAATCTTGGAGTAAAGTACTTAAAGATGTAAAAAAATAACCTCTAATTCACATTGATGTACTGTGAAAAACTATCCTTCAAAATTTGTGTAGAAATAAGGTACTTCCATGACAATGTACACCTGAAGAAATTTATGACTAGCAAACTCACATTCTAAAATGTTCAGAAGGACATTCTAGAAAGAGGTAATGAAGAATAATACAACTCCAAGAACCCCAACAGAATGAATCCACCAAGCAAGACAAGGAGTTAAAAAGAGGAAGAGGGAAACCAACAACATAAAAATAACATGACAAGGATAAGTTAATACTTAAGTCAATAATTATCCATTTTAATCATTAATATAACCATTAGATATAATCATATAAATTGTCTCAATTCAACAATCAACAGGGGCTGGGGAGATGGCTCAGTGGAATAAACGCTTCCCTGGTAAGCACAAGGGCCTGAGTTCAATCCCTAGTTCTAAAAAAAAAAAAATCAACAGAAATAGCCTGGCAAAATTGATCAAGAAAAATATTCACCAATATTCTATATAAAAAACATATTTACCTCAAAAAGAAATTCATAGATTGAAAGTAAAATAACTGACAAACAGTACTCTATGTGACAGAAACACAAAACAAATGAAGGGCTACCTATTCTTTTGGCAATCAAAGTGGTTTAAAGACAAGACTGAATGAGATATGAATAAGGTCAGTATATATTCATTAAAGGAACAATCCATGAGGAACAAATTATATATATATATATATATGCCTCAAATATCAGTGCATCTGATTATACAAACAAATGCTAACATAAAAAGTAAAACAAGCACAAATACAAGAGTAATAGGATAACTCAATACCTCTCTGCAACAAATAGATGGATCAACTACACAAAAAAAGAGAAATGCCAGAACAGAACCAAACTTTTGAATAAAAGTTTTGAAAAAAAGTTTGGATTCAGTATAAATATAGAGTATTCAACCCCATAGAATCAAAATACACATTCTTCTCAACTGTACATGAGACATTCTCCAAAACAGATCACGTACTACCTTGTAGAACATGGTAGAGTAAATGCAGAGGAACTGAAATTGCCCCATGCATATTAACAGATCATAGTGCAGTGAAATTGGAAATCAATGACCAAAAAAACCACAAAAACTTCATAAATGCATAGAAGTTAAATAACACCTTCCTGAGCAACCAGTAGGTAACAGAATAAATTAAAGAAGAAATTAGACAGTCTACAATTAACCTATAATGCCAATACTATGTAGCAAAATGCATAGGGCACAAAGAAGCCACTCCTACAAGGAAAATACATAAGTAGTGCTTTCCCATATCAGAAAAGCAAAGTGAGCCAAGGCTCAAAGAAATGAGCCAAGGTTCAATCTAAAGCTTTCAGAAAAAGAAGAGCAATTCAACCCCAAGGATCATATGAGGAAAGAAATAATAAAGAACAGAGCAGAAATTAATTCAACTAAAACTAGGAAAATAATACAAAAAAATCAATAGTTCAAAGAGTTGTTTCCTTCAAAAATGAGCCAAACTGACAACTCTTAGCCACCCTAACAAAAATGTAAAGACTCAAATTCATGCAATTAGGATAAAAAAGGTAAAAGAGCAATAGATCCTGCAGAAATCCAGATCACTGATACTTTGAGAACTTATATTCTAATTATATATGTGAAGAAAAAACAAAAGAACAGATATATATATATATATATATATATATATATATATATATATATATATATGATTTACCAAAGCTGAATCAAGAAGATATAATAATTATAAATAACCTAATATTAGCAAATGAAAATGAAGATGTACTTAAAGTCCTACTGACAAGGAGAGGCCCAAGTCCTGATAGATTTATTGCTGTATTCTACTAGAAATTCAGAGAACATCTAATGCCACTACTTGTCGAACTCTTTAATGAAATTAAAAGTGAAAAACTTTCCCAAAGACATTTTTGGAAGCAAGAATTATCTTGACACAAAACCTGAAGAAGGATCCAACTGTAAAAGTAAAGATTAATGTCCCTAAGAAACATAGTGAAAAAAACCTCAAGTAAATACTGCAAAACAGAATGCAGCAAAACATCAAGAATAGTACATACCATGACAAAGTAGGATTCATCTCAGGGATGCAGGGATGGTTCAACATTGACATACCATAAAAAGTAACACACCATATTAACAGAGCCAAGGACAAAAAATGACATGGTCATCTCCATAGATACAGAAAAAATCATTTTCTGAAGTCTAACATCCATTCATGATAAAAACTCTCAAATCGGAAAACTGGAATAGATGTCCTTTATCTCCATACGATAATTACCACCTGGAACAAACTAATAGACAATGTCATACTAAATAGTCAAAAAATTAGAACTTTTATTATAAATTCAAGAGCAAGACAAGGATTCTGTTATCACTACTCTTATTCAATATAGTTCTGGAAACTTTATCAAGAGCAGCTAGAAAAGAGAAATAAAAGGTATAAGGATAGAAAAAAAAGAAATTAAATTATCATTATTCATAGACAACATGATACTCTACATAGAAGACCCCCAAAACTATGCCAAAAGACTTATCAATTTAATAACCAAATTTGGTGGTGTAGCTGGATACAAATTCAACAGTCAGAAATCAATAGCATCTCTGTACACAAACAACTAACTCATTAAGAGAGAAAAATAGAGACACAATAACTTTCACATTAAATTTTTAAATTATGTCCTTAGTAATCAATGTAACAAAGAAAGTAAAAGACGTTTACATTGAAAATTAGAGTTCTCTGAAAAATGGAACCAGAAAATGGAAATACAACATTTGTCCTTGGGTACGAGGAAATTGACCAATAACAAATGCTGTTAGGATTATGGGGGAAAATCAATCCTTACCTACTATTGGTGAAAGTGTAGACTGGTGCAACAGCCAGGGATATCAGTGTGGAGATTCCTCAATAAACTAAAACTAGAAGTTCCATTTGACCGAACTATTTCTCTTAAGATGCACCTACTTACCTAGAAATGTTTCAAGTTTGTCCTTTTTTGCAGTAGAGTATTATACAATTGCACATATAAAATCCTCATTATGCACTTTTCTACTGATGGGAATTTTGGCTATTTCAAAGATTTTGCTATTGCAACTTGTGCCACTATAAACTCACATGCACATATATTGCTATGGTATGACGATTTAAATTGTTTTGGGAAATATAAAATACATTATCTGCTAGCCTTTATAAACCTATTATTTTGTTTAGTGAAATTCTGTATCATTTCTAATGCTTTTTACTATTTTTTATTCTCCTTAAAAGTTTAAAAAATATATGATTTATTTTATATGTACCATAAGATATTTTTTAGGAAAATAAAACCAATCTGTCTTTATAAGTGGAAAAAATATCATGTACAGGCACAAATTCCTGAGGACAGTTAACAATATGTATGTAAAATACACCAATAAAATTATTTTTAAAAAATGACACATTGTCATTAGTACCACTTAAAAGACTTCCTTTTGGGCCAGCCAGATAGCTCAGGGGACTAAAGCACATGCTTATGCAGGTACAGAGACTGGAGTTCGATCCCCGGCGTGCTATGCTGACCCCACCCCCAGAGCACACTGAGAGGGTGATTGAGACAGGGGGTGGTGGCATATGCCTATAATCTCAGTGCTTGGGAGGCTGAAAACAGGAGGATCACTACCAGTCCAATCTGTATAGTGAGACCCTATAGACTCTGTCATAAATACAAAAAAAAGACTTTCTTTTATTTCAAGGTGTGATCAAAAAAGTGCAGTGAATGTCATTGCAGAGGATCATCCAAAGGAAAGGTAGGGTCTTAATAATATTATGCTAAGCCCCCTTCCACAGTATTTGTTGGATCAAGTACGTGACTTTCCGGCTGTTCCTCAGCATAAAATGGGCCATGAAAGATAAATGTTTGATTTTTTTATGGAAAAGGACTTCCATAAGTGCTTCAGAAAGTGACAAGACAGTGGCACAGTGCCTGCTTGGCAAGTGTGAGATACTGAGTTTGATTTTTGGTACAGAAAAACAAAAGCAGAAAGTGGCAAGAATCATGGGATATCAGTGTTTTCAAGATTTCAAGACAATGGGGAATATTTTAGGAGGGCTAAAATTACAATGTGTTCTTTAGTGTAATAAACTTTAATTAAATAATCACCATATTTTTCATTAAAAGACTGATAATTATACATATATATGGGATGTTGACAATTCAGTAAATGTATATATAATGTATAATGATCAAATCAGCATAATTACCATTTCTTCAACTTAAACATTTATATTTCTTTATATTGAGTTCTTCAAACTCCTCTGTCTTAGGTATATATATATATATATATATATATATATATATAAATTATTGTTGACTTTAGTCACTTACTCTGCTGTGGAATAGTAGAATTTACTCTTCCAATCTAACTGTATTTTGTTACTTATTATCCAACCTCCCTCTACCTTACTAGCTTCTAGTGACCATTGTTCTATTCTCTTCTGCTTTGACACATATTTGTTCATTATGCTTAAATTAGTACCCTGTAGGCAATCAAAACAGAGGTCAAACAATAGATATCAACTCTGCTTGTTAGCCAATTTTTCTATAAATAAACCTTGACATAGGTTTCACTTTGGAAAGTGCTTGAGTAGCCTTAGAATTGGGCAAAATATTGAGTGTGGTGGCATGCGCCTGTAATCCCAGCTCTTGGGAGGCTGTAAACAGGTGGATCACTATGA
>NDGM011135494.1:0-18946 GCA_002564305.1 Octomys mimax | reverse complement strand
GAAGCTGTTATCTGCTGCTTTGGGTCCCAGCTTTCCGGGAATTTGCAAACAGACAGCAACCCTTCTCGGGCTCAGGCCAGTGTTCCCTACTCTCTTGGGACATCAGTCTTTTGTCTCAAATCTATATCTCTACACCCTTGGGCTGGGGAGATGGCTCCGTGGAATAAGTGCTTCCCTGGCAAGCACAAGGGCCTGAGTTCAATTCCCAGTTCTGCAAAAAAACAAAAGAAAGAAAGTGTAACCCACATGACCTGATTGCATCATAAAAGACCACCTTTACCAGCACTGTTGATTTGGGTATTAAATTTACCACATATATATCAGTGGTCATATTTAGATCACAGCAACAGAACTGAAGAACATCTTTCTGACACTGAGCTTTATTGTGAATTTTGTTATACCACACAAAAAGATCTGATTAAAAAAGAACTGGATAAATTGAACAACTGCAGACTAAACAGATTTAGGCCAGTAAAGGAAAGAATCAATAAAATGTGATGTGGCCTATTGGTTAAGAATAAATAAATGGCTGCTGTGTATAATATGGAGATTAACATTCAAATTTATTTTATTTATTTTTACCCATAAAACTCAAGAGTAGAAAAACAACTTGATTTTCAATGGAAAAAGAACATGGGTAAAATTTCTACCTTATTTTCTATTGAACATTGAATAAAACAGAAATAAGTGTTCACCATTAATCAGCAAAGAAATGCATCTCAATAACACTCAGGGGGCCGAGGCAGGAGGATTGCTCTGAGCTTGAGGCCACCCTGTGCTACAATGTGAGATCAAGGACAGCCTGAAGTACAGAGCAAAATCCTGTCTCAAAAGGCCAAGAAATGAAGAACCAAGAGAGAGAGAGAGAGAGAGAGAGAGAGAGAGAGAGAGAGAGAATGAATAACTTAAAACCATGATGATATACTGGCTCATTTTCAGTTAGGAGTGCTATTTCCAGAAGATGAAGAGATAGCAAATGCCAATGAGAATAGAGCGATTAGAGGTCCCCACATTCTGTGGAGAGAAAATAGATTGGCATAGACATTAGAAAATATATTAACAAGACTCATAAAGAAATTAAAGCTACCATATCACCAAGTATTTTACCTGGTATATATCAAAAGAAAGGAAATCAGAAACTTGTAAAGATATCTGCCTTCCCATATTCATTTCAGCATTGCTAAACATAGTCGAGTT
The DNA here is from genome assembly GCA_002564305.1 of Octomys mimax. Classification (NCBI taxonomy): domain Eukaryota; kingdom Metazoa; phylum Chordata; class Mammalia; order Rodentia; family Octodontidae; genus Octomys; species Octomys mimax. Next base: position 17,749 of record NDGM011135494.1, on the reverse strand, counting down.
AGAGATGTCATGTGAGTTTTTATTCAAGAACAAATTAATTGTGGTACATATAAACTTTGGAAGATCTTTCAGCTTCACTAAAAGAGTCTTGCCTTTTGAAATACAAGTGAATCTGGAGGACATTTTTCTAAGTGAAATAAATCAGGCACAGAAAGGAAACCTTTGCATGTCCCTACTCATTTGTCAAATCTGAAACAGAAAGTCTAAATTACAAATGTAGAGAATAAAGCAGTAGTCATTGAAAGTGTTAAGTGGAATTGAAAATGCAGACCCAGGTCAGAAAACATAAAGTAGGAAGTATGTGGGACAGGCAGTCTAGAAAGTGAACCATTAGTGAGGACTACAGTCAATAAAATCTTACTGTATTACGGATTGATCTAAATAAGATTTTTCCTATGTGACACACTCATAAAAATAAAAATAAAATGAGTTCACTCATTTGCTTTTCAATAGTCATGTTTTCACTGCCTATGTATCTCTAATGTCATTGTGTATACCTTAACTATAAGCAAAAAATAATTTCTGAAACAGACTTATAATTGTCATAAGTTTTGAACTATCTACCCAGCTATTATTTTCACTCTGCTAAAATGGTGAAGTTCCTGGCTTTCTTTCTGTAACAAAAATCATTTTGTGACTACAAAAGTGTGACCTTTAGAAAGTAGAGTCCTTAGAACACTCAAGCATGAAAATTATGTGTTGGGTCCGCACCCATGCAGCAATCTGCCAGGACATCGTGGCTGCAAGTGTGTTGTGGGGATCCCAGAGCCAACTACAAGCCACTGCTGGACTAACATCAGTCATCTTCCCCCTGGTTAAATGAGAACTTCCTCTTTTGTTTGTTGTGTACACCACAGGCCTCCCCCAGTCAGCACCTGTTATGACTCTGTACCGCCCATGCACCATCCACTGACAACCAGCCTGACAAATTCTTTGTCTTCCTGTCTCCTCCCCAAGGCATCTTATTATCTTTGTACACTCCTGCTCTTAGCAATAAAAGATTTCTTTACTTTTCTTCTGCTTTTCTTTCTTGCCAGGGGAAGAAGCCTTACAAAATCTGTGGCCGTGACTAGGATTGTCAAGACATTTACTTCCCAGCAGTGACTCCCAGTGTGAACTTACCCTGGCAGTGAGTTCCCACCCCTCCTCACTCTCTCAGCTCTGCCTTTGCCATTGCCAGCCTGCATCCAACACTGATAGATCCCGATCTTCACAGGTGAGCCACCTCTTCTTTCAGGAGTTCCTGCCTCGTTTTCTTGTTCTTTCGTTCTCTCTGTCATATATTGTGGCCCATATCAGGAGTCTCCTCATCCCAGAGCATTCTCATTCTCTCTCTCTCCACAGGATATTGCTTTCTCCTCTGGGTGGTGATCCATTTGACTGACAAGCATTTCTCACTCCATCACACGCCAACAAAGAGTGACTGACTAGTCTCTTTGGGTGTTGCACTGGATTCGGCCTTTTGGCTCACCTTTAATATGGTCACTATGGGAAATATTCTTTTCCAACCTTAAAAGCAAACATGGATCAGGTGCCTCTTATGGAACTTGTATACCCTCAGTCTCTTGGACATTCTAAAAGCTAAATGATTAATCTTTGCTGTAAGAAAGCGTGGATCCAATATAAACTTGATAATGGTGGTCACTGGTTTGAGTGTACTTTGGATTATGATACCCTTAAGAACCTGGAAGACTTGTGGTATTGCAACAGCAAATGGGCAGAGATCCCCTAAATAAAAAAAGTTAAAAAAAATTTTTTTTATTGCTCTTAGGGTGAAGCCCTCTCTCTCCTTCAGGCATTTGGGATGACTAAAATGTTTTCAGTTTGCTCCACATTGTCCAACACCCCCTTGTCTGACCTCCCACCCAATACCTCTTCAGACCTGTCCAATACCTCTTATCAATATTCCACCTGCTTTCAGTCCTGCACCATGCCCTCAAGCCCAGCCTCCTCAATCTCTTCTCCTGAATCATCTGTCTTAACCCTCACCCTACCTTGCCTCCAACTCTTCCTTCTCCATCTTGCAGCCAGTTTTCCACTACCATCTTATACTCAGCAGCTTTCTCAGCCCCAACCTCCTCTCCACATCTGGGAACAGGATGGTCACAAGGGGCTGGTTCCCATTCATGTCCCTTTCACTCTGATTTATGCCAGGTTTCTCATCAGTTAGGCTACTTCTCTGCTGACCCCATAACTATAAGGAGCTCTAATTCATCATTAATTCCAATAATCACCTTTTACGTATATATATGTTATCTTCACCTCTACTTCGTCCTCCTAGAAAAATATCCAGCTGGGGCAGGCTGCTCAGGTGCAAGTGAACTAGACACACTGCCCTAACTACTGTGCAGTTGCAGCTGCTGTTTCTGATTCTAACCTTAAAGGGGCTATCAGGGGCCTAATGACTCAGCCAGAATTACCACTATGCTTGGATGCCTGATTGCAGGACTCAGAAAAATTTTACATGAGAACACCAATTACCAAAAACTTCATGAACTCACCTAGAACCATGATTAATGCTACAGAGTTTCTTCCTCACCTTGCTGATGCCTTGAACAATATACCAGTGTTGACCCTCAGTCCCCAAAGGGAATGACTCGTATTAACTGCCACTTCATTTTCCAATCTGCTTCTGACATCCATACCAAATTAACAAAGAAAGATCTTTGCCCTCAGACCCCACAGGGAGGCCTACTTAATCTGGTTTTCCATGTCTTTAACAATAGAGAGTAACAATTAAGACATCATAAAAACAGTATGCTAGACTAAAATTTCAATTCTTGGTTGTTACACTAGAGGGTTCTATCAGAGAAAACATGCCCCAACCTAGGTCTACCAACAGGACCTTGTCCCATCTTCAAGCTCATGGGTCACTGGAAGTGCGACTTCCCCGTAAGTGGATAAGTCATCCAGATCCCAGCCCTCACAGGAGATCTCACCATAGCCATCTGACTCAGTGTTAACTGATCTGCTCATTTTCAACATTGAAAAGAATTGATGTGGCCATGGCCCCCATCAAGGCATCTTTTTCTGAGCCCTGAGTCTGTTTGGACATCTTAGGTAGGATGCTGACTTTTCTTCTTAACACGAGAGCCACACATAGTGGTCTTCCTGAGTTTTCAGGCTAATGCATTTGAGGTATGGCCCCTATGTAGGAGATAATGGCTAACCTACACAACCCCTCCAGCAGTACCCATCCCTTGACAATTCCACACACTTTTCTTTGCTCATAGTTTTCTTGTCATCCCAACTTGACCCAGATACCTCTTTGGCAGGGAGGTCCCCCAAAAGCTCTACTTCTCTTTCATGATCTCTCATTCCATGGCACTCATCCTCCAAACTCAACCTCTGTGCACTCAACCTCTGTGCATTTCTTCCTCTTCCTCCTTCCCTGGTCTATCCCATAGTTTGGGACACCTCTGGTCTCACTTGTGCCACCCATGCATTCCCTGTATTAGTTCTCCTCCCAGATCCCTTGACCGTCTCTTGTATTCTTCAATATTCAATAGCACCCAAACACCAGTAGGATCTTAAACCCATAGTCCAATTTCTCCTAGCCAATTCTTTTCTTAAAACTTTCCATTCACCTTACAATACTGCTATTCTTCCTGTACTCAATCCTGATGGATCCTACTGTTCAGTTCAAGATCTTAGGGTTATCAACAATGTGGTTACAACAATCCACCCACTGGTGCCAAAGCCCTATATCGTGCTTTCTCATATTGTCCCCTCCACTACCTACTTGGACTTCAAAGACACCTTCTTCACTGTCCCCTTCCCTCTGATTGTCAGGACCTCTTTGCTTTCATATGAACATACCCAGATACCCTCTGGTTCCTACAGATCACATGAATGCTCCTGCCCCAAGGATTCATGGATAGTCCTCACTTCTTTTGTGAGGCTCTGGCTACTGATATGGTAAACCTCATTTTCAAACCTAGCATTCTGTTCCAGTACAGAGATGATCTCTTTTTCTGTTCCCCCTCCCATGCACTAGCCATTTAGTTAAACCTTCTCAACTTTCTCTCAGGTTGTAAGAATTGGATTCTCCTGCCAGAGCTCAAAGAGCTTCAATGAAGGTCATATGTTTAGAACTCATCCTCACTCCCACTATTGACTGGATTACAGACAACTGCAAAGCCTCCCTCTGAAACCTCTAAGTACCTACTACAAAATATTGAGTTCTACCTTTCTTTTGTCCAGGTAATATCTTTCACCTTTGGATTACTAACTTTGCTTCTCTAGCTCAAACTCTCTATAAACACCCAAGTACTTTTTGTCAGAACCTCTCATCCCTGACACTCCTATACATATCTCATTTTCAATGTACAAGAGGCCTCAGCTCTTACTCTCCCATACCTGATCCAAACTTTTACTTTATACACTACTTCTGAAAAACAATGCAGTAGGAGTTCTACGACACAAAATGTAGACTTTATTTCAAGGAGTAACATAACTGTAAACATAGCCAGAAAACACAGTTGGATTGGCCCCCTGCCTCCAGGCCCTTACAGCGGCAGCCACTCTAACATAAGAGCCAAAACAGTTTACTCTAGAGCAGTCAATCACAGTACACTCACCTAATTGCCTGAATGGGATCATCTCACATAAGACAGTCCCTGCCCCAATGACTTTTGCTTGCAACAGGTCTATCTGGTGCTCTTATAGGATCCTTCCATCACTATATTCACTATCAGCCCCCTTGGCCTGGCCACTTTCCTTCCCACCTCTGATGAGGTTGCTCTTCATAGTTGCATAGACATCTTATAGATGACCACTACCCTCTTCCTCCGCATTGATAACACTCCTCTTCCTGCAGACTATGAAACATGATTTATAGATTGCAGCTCAACCAGTAAGGGCACTCAAAAAAAAAAAAATGGCAGGATATGCCACAGTTAGTGAATGTAAATAAATAGAGGCAAGTCCACTGCCACTAGGGACATTTTCACAAAAGGCAACACTTATCACTCGCACAGCGGTTCTCACCTAGCAAAAATCAAAATTATAAATATACTGACTCAAAACATAGATTTACTATACTTCATTCCCATGTATCCATCTGGGAAGAAAGGTGAATAATCATCATGCAAGGAACTCCCATCACCAATGCACCCCTCATCCTCAAGCTTCTAGAAGCAGCACACACTCCAAAGCATGTAGCAGTAATTCACTGTAGAGGATGCAGACACCATCAGACCCTGTCTTTCAGGAAAATACATTTGCTGACACACAGGCCAGATTAGTTGCACAGCACTCGTACTCTTCTCATATTCTCCTCTTTGTCCCAAATTCCTGGCACTCACCTCAATATTCACCTAAAGAGCTCCAATTACTCCACAAACCAAACTATAGCCAAAACACTCAAGGATGAATATATTTGATGAATCAAAGCTTTCCCCAGATCAACAGGTCCTAACCATCATCAGGAACTTGCACAATTGTTTTTGTGTGGACACCTGAGCTCTATATAAACTCCAAGCTCTAATAACTACTCATCCTTCCCAAAATACTAGTATTTGCCAAGTCTCCAAAGCTCATCTCAGTGCCAAAATTTCTCCTCAGGGACACTTACCTCCTCTTTTCTCAACCCACCAAATTCATGGACACACTCCAAGAACTGACAGATTTTACATACACATTTCATCATAAGACCTACAAGTATCTTCTTACTTTTGTATATGCTTTCTCAGGATGGATAGAGACAATTCCCACCACCAGCGGGACTACAGACATAGCTTGCAAACTCTTAAACAAGAGATTACCCAACAATTTGGCTTGCACTGCTATATCAAGTAAGAGAACAGACCAACTTTTATCTTTCAGATAACCCAGCAGGTATCCTCAAATCAAAGCATTACTTTGCATTTATACAAATCATACCATCCACTCAGGGAAAGTAGATGGTCTACAAATATACCTCAGGAAACTTATTCTAAAATTACACTTGCCCTGGCTTCATCTCCTTCCTTCAGCCCTTATTTGACTCAGTGTACTTTCTAGGACACCCACTTTTCTAAGTCCCTTTGAGCTTATATGGTGGACATTCCTGCCTCACGACTTTCCTACTCATCATTGATTACATCACAAGCCCCTCCTTCCTCGGATGCCTTTAAAACACCACACTGGGCTGGCCAAATAGCTCAGTGGATTAAAGCACCTGCAAACAAGCACAAGGACCAGGGTTCAATCCATGGCTTGCCATGCTGGCCCTGCCCCAGGGGTGCACTGGGATGACTAGTGAGATGGGGCATGGTGGTTTCCGCCTGTAATCCCAGCACTTGGGAAGCTGTAAACAGGCATTTCAGTGCAAATCCAATCTAATAGTGAGACCCTGAACACTCTGTAGACCCTTCCCTAAAAAATAAAATAAAATGAAACAACATACTGACCTCTGCCTTCTACAACACATAGATAACCCTCAACCAAAATCTTTTAAGCCCACAGGACTGTAGCCCAAGTGGATAGTCCCTCATCAGGTCATCTTCACAATAGAAATAGTAGTCAAGGTCACTGGCCTTCCTTCCTGGATCCACTTTACAGGCTAACCAGTGTCCCACTAAACCTATCTTCAGTCCTAGGATCTGGCTACCATAATGGTCATTACAGATTCTTTACCCCACTCACCTCTGCTTCACCAAACATCCCTAAGACTTCCATGTAACAGGTAATCTTATGTATTGGTTTCCTTTCCGGTTCCTGATCCCCTACCTCTTTCATTCACAGCAGGGCTCTGAGCTATCTGTCACAAAGACTTCCAAATGCCACACAAGATTGCTTTCCTTGTCTTCTATGGGCTGATGAGCTTTGGCCTGTCAATTCTCCACTGCCTGTATTAGACAAACAAAAGTCACCAGTTTAACATGATGTTCCTTTTGTCTTTTCCATCATTCCACTTGCCCTTTGGCTTCCCTCTTATGCAGAAACCTCTGAAGTTCTCACCTATTTGTTTATTTTAAAAAAACAGTATAGTACTATCTTGCCCAACAAAACTGGACTTTGTGTCCTCTTCCATTCTCCATCATATACTGTACTTTTGAACTTCCTTTGCCACTCTACTGCTACAAAAGGGCATTTCCTCAAGTGTCTGCTTTTTTCCAGTGCATTCCTCCTGTATTATACATCTGCTGACAAAAACAACCTTACCCTCCTTGTCTTGATCCTGCCATGCACTGCTGCCCTTGCTGGGGATATGACTCTATAGGTTTTTATCCACCAAAAAATCTTGGAAAAACTCAGATAACCAACTCCATCTAAAGACCACACAAAGGCACAATAAATCAATTCATCTTACACTTCACCCTTTCCTGAGTAGACACCTTGCCAGTCTTCCCCCAGAGTCATACAAACACCCTGCCATGAGGATAGCCTATAATTTACCCTACGAAGAAAAGAACTACAAATCATACAGCTTTTAACTCCTCCACTCACCTTATTCCCTGTCTTCTTCCTCTCCACACACCACCCTGACTTCTCTGCTACAAATTCTCAATGATACCTTCCAGTTTTTCAAAAATGTCACTAAAGCCACAAAATTTCCTCCCATTCCAACAAAATCAGTACATGGCCACCCCATAGCCATAAATGTTTCTATTCCTTTCCAGTCCAAAAGGAAAGAGTGTTGCCCTCTTACGCTCAGTCCCCCAATACAGCTGATCTAATAATCTTTTCTGCGTCTACCACCCTAATCCTTCTCAGTCCACCTTTAGGGTAGGAAATCTAACCTCCTGCACATACCTTTTGCCTGGTCTCAGCACCTCAACTCCCCTCTTCTGTCTCCATGAATAACTTTTGTCTGTCTGTATATGGGACATTTACCAGTCTCCTATGAATCTGGCAAGGTTCTTTCACTCTAGATATTGTCACTCCACATATTACCTTGTGCAGAAGCTCAAATCATAACAAGCCTGAAAATTCTGTCTTAAAACTATACTAGATCCCATAGAGTAATACAGGTCACCCAAGTCCTGGTAGATGTAGGTCTCTTCTCTTTCCTTGGCCTGGAAGTGGGAGGCAATGCAACAGCTGCTCAGTTTTTCTCTATATTGTCCAGGAACCTCACTGATAATATCATAAAGGTCTTAGTACCTCTTGCCATCCTCCAAACTCAACTCAACTCATCAGTAGGCATGGTTTCTCAAAATCACTGTGCTCTCAACATTCTAACAGCTAAAAAGGGTGAAACTCACCACACTGCTAGAAGAATTTTGTTATTTTATTAATCAGTCATGTATTATTATGGAGAGGGAAGAAAAATTCAGACTTCATCACCTGTAAGAAAAGAAGGGTGTTGGTTTCTTCTGGTTCCCCTGATGACCAACTTGGGGACAATGGACCACTATTATTCTTACCATTCTAGGCCTTCTTCCATTATCATTTTCTTGTTACTCACAGCATCTTGTCTCTTAAAATTATTTTTAAGATTTCTTTCATCTACAGAACACAAACTATCATGATTAATAAGCTTCTCATGCTGGGCTAGCCCTCTGGCACTCGTCAACACATAGGCATAACTCGTCATCCCCAAAACCACACCAGCCCCTACTACTATGACATCACCTGTCAGTGAGAAGTAGCTAGAGAGAGTGGTCACCCCAATAACATCAAAAAGATGGGAATGATGCACTCATGTGGTCTACAGGTTATCATGGCAGGGAGTCAGTGTGGCTTGCGGATTCCAGATTGAAAGATAAATTCTTTGTCTGCCTACTTTATTCCCAAGGGACTATGCTTCTGTTTGGCAAACCTCCCATACTGAGCAATAAAGCATTTCTTTAATTTTCTCCTGCTTCTCCTTCACAACAGAGGAAGGAACATTACACTATAAGTAAAATAATTTTTATTATTTACATGTAAGAGGTATGCCACGTCCTAATACTCTTTTCAGAGATCCAACATAAACTCCAGCATACATAAAAAGTCTTATCTTGAAGGTGCTATTGAAATAGTTTATTCTTTAGCAAATATTTTGTGTAATTCCTAGAACTAGAGTTATACAATAAGCATTTTATAAAATATTAGTTCTCAAGAACTTTGGTGAACTCTGTGCACCCTGAGGGACTCTACACACTCTGTCCTCCTGTAGCCCACATACACAGGCATAGAATTTCTGTGGGTGCTAGTCCAACCTTGTAAGAACACATGAGGATGAAGTGGACTACAGGAAACAGGAGAGCAGTGATCTGTGGGCCCAGCGTGCACAGGCAGAGCTTTTCTGGTGCCATCTAAGAACTTGGGTAGACTGTGGGAAGCCTGTAGGACTCTGGTAAGCTCTGACTTACCTTAGCCCACAGCATGCAGGTGTGGACCTTCTGCTGGTGCCAGTTCAACATTTTAAGAAACTAGGAGGATGCAGAGTGGAACATGGGAGAGCTATGACTTGTGGGCCAAGATTGAGCAGGCACAGAACTTTCCTGGAGCCATTTAAAACTTTAGGTGGCCTGTGGGACTCTATCTAGGTGAATACTGAGAGCTTCAAAAATGCCAAAAACAGCAGCAAAAAGCAATCTCAATCCCCTCTCTCACCTAGAACAAATCTAGGAGACAGAGACATGCTACAACTTAGACATCACACACATAAAATCTCTAAATGATAGCAGCTAGAAGTAAAGAAACAAGTCCATTAGGCTATAGAAGAAACAAGATCAGAAATAATCTCTTAAGTCAGAGAAGAAATGACAATTGTGAAAGAATTGCTCATTACAGCTAAAGATAACATATAGCATTGAATGAACAATACAGGAAAGAACTAGAATGCATGAAGCAGATTCAAACAAATATTCAGGAAATTAAGAACTCCATTCAAAGCTTGCTTGAATGAAACTGAAGATAGACTTTCAAATCTCGAAGACAGTGTAGCAGCTAATGAATATAAAATGAAAGATTTCGTAAAACTAAGAAGGAACCAGGAAATAATAATTCAGCCACTACAAGGTAACACAAAGAAAAATAATGTAAACTAACAAGTGTCAATGAAGCAGCGGGAGACAGCATTGAGTGACATTAAAAAGAAAAACTATTTCGCAGAGGTACTAGCAGAAATTTTTCAAACATGAGAAAATAACCTGACCTACAGATAAGTGAGGCATATAAAAATCCAAAAATCCATAATACCAATATATTTACACCTAGACATAGTAATAATCAAGATCTCAGAAATTCAGCAAAAGAATAGAATGCTAAAACCTGTTAGAGAGAAGAAAAGATCACCTACAATGGAAAGCCCACCAAAAATGTGAACGATTTCTCCAAACAAACCATCAAATCAAGAAGAGCTTGGAGTGAGTGTTTCAGGTCTTGAAAGAAAATAACTTCCAACCCAGACTGACATACTCTGCAAAACTATCTGTCAATGTCAATGGTGAAATAAAATCCTTCCATGACATGATGCTGTACATAGAGGATCCCCAAAACTCCACCAAGAGTCTTATAGATGTAATCACCAAATTTGGCAACATAGCAGGATACAAATTCAACACCCAGACATCAGTAGCACTTTTTTACACAAACAATGAATGCACTCGAGGAGAAATTAGGTGAACCACACCTTTCACAATAACGTCCAAAAAAATAAAATACTTATGAATCAGTCTCATGATATATTTATACAGTGAAAACGATGGTACTCTGCAAAAAAAAAAGATTTAAGAGAATTTGAGCAAATGGAAAGATATTCCATGCTCCTAGATAGGAAGATCAAACATTGTGAAAATGGACATACTCACAAAATTGTTGTGCAGATTCAAAGCAATCCCAATTAAAATGTCATTAGTATACCTCACAAAGCTAGACAAAACTTTCCTCAAAATTGAAATAGATTATTTTCCAGGTTGCTACAAACATTGGCCAGCAATATGTATCTGCAGTTATGCAGCTGTCATGAAAATAATACTCATTCAAATGTACAATCCAAGGAAGTGAAACTTATACTCATCATGTCAAAATAAACATCAAAATACCTGCTGATTCTTCTGTATGTATGCTTATTTGTGAATATGGATACAGTTATTGTATCAACTTATGAAAGTAAGTCCTTTCTAATTCACATGTAATTTTCACATATATACTGACTTATGCAAGAGACATACAAAGGTCCAGATAACTTGGCAACAACTTCAAGTAATGAAGCTACAGAAGTAATTTGTTGGCTATGTTCATTTCCAAAATTTATATTTGACTGTTATTACTTAACTTATATTAAATTTGCATATAGTAATAAAGGATAATGTGATATTTTGACTCATTCATATGTCAGGTAATAGTAAACTTAAGGTAACTAATATGTCAATGAAATTTATTATGAGTACATTCAAAATACTCTCATATATATATATATATATATATATATAATTGTTAATTATATTAATCTTTCTTTGCCATACTCCAACAGGATTTATTCCTCATAACTCCAACATTTTAAGTATTCATCCGTCATGTAATGGTTTATGTCTAGGTGCCCCCTCAAGACCTCATGCAGTCATGGGGGCAGGCTTCTAGAGTTTGTGAAAAATTCATGATCTAATGCTGGGATTACGGGTTTGAGTTCTACACCTTCCCTGAGGTGGTAATGTGAATACCATATAAGGAGAGAAGAGAGGTTTTCTCATTGCTGCAGCCACTTCTCCTCTCTTTACTCTTTGCTGCCATCATAAACTGCTGCCCTCTGCCAAGTGCCACTCTGCCTTAGAGCCAGCTGAGTATGGCCTGAAACCTCCGCTGATGGTGAGCTAAATAAACCTTTCCTTATTTAAATTTACTTTTAATTTTTAATTTTATTTATTTATTTGTTTATTTTATATTTAGTACAGGACCTACAGGGTCTCACTGCACAGATACTAGTGATTCTCCTGTTTTTAGCCTCCTGAGAGCTGGGATTACTGACAAACACCATCAAGCCCAGTCTCAATCACCATCTCAGCATGCCCTGGGGGTGGGGCTGGCATGCACACCTAGAATTGAACCCCAGTTCCTGTGTCTGCCTAAGCAGGGGCTTTAGTCTGCTGAGCTCTCTGGCCAGCTTCCTTAATTAATTTTGGGTATTTTGTCCCTGCAACGAGAGAAAAGTAACCAAGACACCTTTCTTTTCCTGGATACTCTTCTCTGGTAAGCATTATTCTATTCTGAATATTACGTCACATCATCACATTTCTTAATGGTAGAGAACTTAGTTTCTAAGAAGTGCATATACTAATCTTATTGCATTTTTCTATTTCATACATAAGTGAGAAAGAATGAACATAGCATGAACAGGGGCATCAGGTCTGAGAACAGATGCAGATTATTTCAAGAAGTTAGAAGGGAATGGTGAACATTTCTCCTAGATAAATCTTAGTCACTGTATTTGACATTTGCAACATAACTTTAATAGCCACTGAAAGGATTAACAACTTTAATCTTTGATACCATATTAACCTTGGCCTGACCATAAATACTGTGTAGAACATAGTGTCCAGGTTGGTATTTTTTCCTTTCTGTTAACATTTTTTTCCTGAAAAGTAATTTTTTATTAAAAATTTAGTGGCTAAAAAATTTGCTTAATTAAAAGAAGACTCAGAACATGGCACACAGTTGAGGCTATCAAGTCCCATTCTAACTGATGATGAGCAGTGTGACTTGTACACCTGAGTATTTTTTTATTTGGGACATGAACATAAAGAATTATCTGGATTGGAAACAATAGAGAGTTTTCTCTGCATACTTACAGCTGAAAGTATGCAAGAAAGGAAGCTACATTTCCCAGGCACCTTACAGCATAACACGCTAATCTTCAGGTGTTTCTTGTTATGGCATCAAACCATAGGTTGAACCAGAAAACATAAGAACCAGACTTCCTGTCAGTACTAACCTTCTCTCTGATTTAATATAACTACTTCAAGTGTGCAGAAGTGTAAGATTCAAGCTAGAAAATTTAGTCTTCTTCAGAGATTGTCTCTAGAAAGTTGAACATTCTAATATCAAAGCTGTCAGTGAGGGCTGGCCAAATAGCCCAGCAGATTAAAACACCTTCAAGCAGGCACTGGGGCCTGATTTGATCCCTGGGCTTGCTGTGCCAGCCCCACTGAGATGACAATTGAGACTGGGAGTGGTGGCACACTGGTAATCCCAGCTCTTGGGAGGCTGTAAACAGGCAGATCACTACTAGTCTGATCTAGTAATGAGACCCTCAACATCCTATAGACCCTTCCCTAAAATACAAAAAGAAAAAAAGTCAGTGATCTCAAAAACAAATGTGAAGAATATAAACACAGCTATTCAATGTAAAAGGTTTGAGAATTATATTAAATTTATAGTCAGACTTGATTCAATATACATTGAATTTTGCCCCCAAAATGATATATTATAATCTTAATCTGTGGTATCAGTGAATATGTCCTTATTTAAAAAGAGAACTGTTAGAGATATAATCACATCAGGAGAGAGTTACTAGTGTGGGATTAATCCAACCCCATTGATGTTTGCTGAAGAAAGTATCATGAAGATGGTGAAACACAGAACACGATATGATGGCCAAGAAAGAGGTTCAAGTGATGTTCTTGTTAGCCAAGGAGAACCAAGGATTGAAATCTAAAATCTATTTTGAAAACTTGGTTCCTTGTGTTTCTATCATGTCATATTTTCAACTCATTGTTTGCAATTTCTCAACAATCAGAAATTCTTTAACACATGAGCAGCAGAGGTTAAAAATTGAAGTTTATTCTTGATAGTAATAAAGAACTTGCACACTTAGTAGGGATAGGCATTATAATTTTTTGACATACTTCTCTTTCAATTATTGCCAAACACTGGGTGAAAGGTATTGCTGTTAAGTAAAAGCAAATATTACCCAAAATTAACCATTCACTTCAAGTCTAAAACTATTGAATGAAATATTTCAGGCTTCAGTTCAGTGTCTTTTCTTTATTATTCATTTTTGTTAAATAAACCTGCTAGAGCCCCATAACCACTGATTATAAGAGTGGCAAGAGTTAAACATAAAAACTAAGTTCACTCATTTTGTTTATACTCAGACATATTTCTAGGTAAAGTACAACTTTCTACACAGTAGAATAACAGCACAATAAAATTGAAAATTGAAAAAATTATTTTCCAATGAAATGTATGTAATTTGCATTCATCCAGGTCATGAGAAAAGGGCTCAGATTCTAGCCTAGTTAGCAGACAAATTCATCATAAAAATTCTTTAGCATACTTTTGAGTTTAAAATCTTTTAAATTGAAAAAATAGGACTTACTAAAACCAACAAGACAATTATAATAATGCAAAGAATTATCCCACAATGTAACTTTTAATAAAATAATAAGCAGTATGAACATCATAACATTTTCACAGATACAGAATGACCTAAGAGAATATTACCATTAACTGTGTAGTTAATCCTTTATCGCAATATTCTTTTATGTACTTACTAACATTCTAAGTGGAAAGTGATTGTTATTTATTTATAGAATCTTTCTTTGAAATAGCTTTACACAATAATACAAATAATAAAGAAGCAAGCAAAATCCTAATGTAACACAGCCTATGCTTTGTGTAATTTTATAATCATCAATCCAAGTATTTTGACTATGTACAATTTGCTCCTTTTTTGCTTGCTACACTCTAGTTCAGCCATAAAATAAAAGACAGTGTATTCTGTCAACAGAAGGAAATAATGTTAGTAGGCAATAAACTCTGAAATGTTTACAAACCTATAAATGAATATTGCACTATTAATATGAATGAATATAATCAAATTCTTTAATGATAATTGCTACATACATGATATTGCATAACCTATGAATTTTTAGAACATTAGTTGCAGGTTTTCTAAGCATGGAAAAACAGTGCTTATAAGTAATTTTCATGTTACAAAGAATACCCTTTAAAATATGTTCATTTCAACATTAAGCCAATTATTAGAATTCTTTGGTTCCACGTGAACTCTAAAATGACTTTGTATCATAGCAGGATCAGCTTAACCTGTTTGAAATATAGTCCAATTTCACAAAACTAAAAAAAACCAAGGCTTTAAGTCAGGCAACTCTTTCATATTCAATATTAATCATCTAACATGAAAAATTATATGTTATCACATGAATTATTTATATACATAGCCTTTTCTGGAGTAAGGAGAATCTTATAAACCAGGAAGAGCTAGAGGCAAAAATTCTAGTCCAGCAGTAGTGATCAAGAGGAGGCACCTTGGTGTCAGCTCTCAGCTGACTGCTGTCTGAAGAACTGGATAAATTACAGAGAAAATTCTCACCTCATGTCATATCCCTCCTGGGGCTGCTGACATGCAATGACTAGTAAATACAGGAAGCAAAATGCCAGAAACTTTTAGGGATTATCTGAGGAATCCAGCTTCTGACACTGGAACAGGCTGATTGCTACCAAAAATACCGACTCTCAACTGTGATAAAGACTGAGCTGGGGTGAAAATGTAACATATACAAACACATAACTGAGTCCAGAAATACAATCATTCAGTAAATCCACAGTGAACATTAAATTTCTTTTTATATTATAATAATATAATATGTTAGCAATTTGTTCATCAAAAATATTTATTCACTGAAATAATTAAGATGAAGAGGACCAGCCAAATAACTCAGTAGATTAAAGCACACGTAAGAAGGCACAGGGGGCTGGAGTTCAATCCCTGAGCCTGCGGTGCCAGCCTCACCATCGAAGCACACAGAAATGACAATTGAGACCAGGCATGGTAGCGCACCTGTAATCCCAGCACTTGGGAGGCTGTAAACAGAAAAATCACTGCAAGTCTAATCTAGTAGTGAGACACTGAACACACTCTGTAGACTCTTCCCCAAAATACAAAAAAAAAAAGGAAAGAAAAAGAAAGAAAGATGTATTTATTAATTTAAATAATTCTGAAAAATAAACAAGCCAGAAATGATAAAGGCTTAATGAGTTTCAGGCTCATGGCTTACCAGTAGATTGATGGATCCATTGGTTAACAGGTTGTCTTACTAATTATTCAAAATTTTAAAAATGAAAAGAATATGTTAATAAAATTAGAAGTAACATGTGATTATTTTATATTAAATTTATATATAAGTGTACATGAAAATAAACTGACAATGTCTTCCCATGAAGTATAAGGATAGCTTTTGAAATTTTCTAGAATATTTTAAAACTTCAATGATATACTTTTCTAAAAATGCAATACTTGACAAAATCACTACATCTATCTTCTCTAATATTTGATCAAATCAGGGGCCAGAGAGATTGCTCAGTAGAATAAGCGATTCTTGGCAACTCCAAGGGCCTGAGTTCAATTCCCAGTTCCACCAAAAACAACAACAAAAAAATAACCAAATTGTCATTTAATGATATATTATTATAAATTATTATTTATAAATAGGACTATTTTATAACATTCTTATAAAATTATAATCAAAAGTAAAATTTAGAGAAATAAATTATGACTGGTCATCAGTAAGACATTAGAAGAGAACGATTCCAATTACATTATTTCACAACAGTAATCTGCCATAGGAATCTTGGGTGGATATCTATTATGCTGTCTGTCTGTCTGTCTGTCTGTCATCTACCTATCTATCTATCTATCTATCTATCTATTAATTTACCTACCTATCTACTCACAATACATATATTGTATCTATATCTATAACTATACCTATATGTATATCTACCTATACATTTATATGATACAAACGCAGTAGAGTCCATATTTCTCTGAAGTGCAAATGAAGTATTCACCAGGAAAGATCTTAGGGTGGGAAACAAACCATATATTAACAAATTGAGGATTAAAATCATATCAATGTATTTTCTTAGTGGATAAAACTATAATAAGAAAGAAATTGGAAGATACAGTCCTATCCTAGGTCTGGGGAGTGTGTAGGAGAGCTTCCTGCTACCCTGTGCCAGTGGGACCAGTGCCAGTCCAGGGGCAGCATGGTGCAGACCCTCTCCCACCCCCTTCTGACGACCCCCAACACCCCGCAGCACCTCCCCCACCCCACCCACCGAGTAGGAACTTCTGCCGCATTCTGGGAAGCCCCAGACCCAGTCCTAGCCCAGGTCTGGTGAGTGGGTGGGAGAGCTTTCTGCTACCCTGCACCTGCAGGACTAGTCTCAGCCCAGGCACAGCGTGAGCCAGACCCTCTCCCACCTTCTTGGGACGCCCCCCAACACTCTCCAGTACCTCCCCCACCCCGCAAGCCCAGTAGGAATTTCTGCCGCGTTCTGGGAACCCCCAGACACAGTCCTAGGCCAGGTCCGGTGAGTGTGTGGGAGAGCTTCCTGTTACTCTGCACTGGCCTGACCAAATACCAGTCCTAGCCCAGGCACTGTGTGGACGAGACCCTCTCCCACCCACTTCGAACACCCCTCAACACTCAAGAGCACCTCCCCCACCCCGCCGGCCGAATAGGAATATCTGCCGCATTCTGGGAACGCCCAGACCCAGTCCTAACCCAGACCCAGTGAGTGTGAGAGAGAGCTTCCTCTCCCCCCTACTCCACCTGCCCCCTCCAGGCACAGCTCAGGCCTGGCATACATTCCTGGGGTGTAACCCTGAAGCTGCAATCCCTGCAGAGATGGTACAGGATAGATCCACCCAGCTAGTCAAGGAGCAGAACATCTTGCCACAGGGGCACAAGAGGTTCGCCCTCAAGGGCAGCAACAGGAAGGAGCTGAGCACAGGAGCCAGAACCAAGCTAGGCACAGCTGGATAAATCCAAACTTTGTAGAGCTGCACCTGAACTTCAGTATGTGCGAAGGT
>NDGM011135473.1:0-15298 GCA_002564305.1 Octomys mimax | reverse complement strand
GAAGAAGAAGAAGAAGAAGAAGAAGAAGAAGAAGAAGAAGAAGAAGAAGAAGAAGAAAATGGGTCATGGTAAGAAGAGTAGTCTGAATGTTACAAGTGGCCTTTGGGGGAGGACAGATGGTCCTTGACAAAGAACAAAAGCAAAAATGGCCCAGCTATGTCAGCACTGAAGCCATGGAGCATGATGATGGCCCTAGCCAGGTTGGTGGTCGCAGAGGTGCAAAGGAAAGAGATGATCCCAAATGGATCCATCCAACCCGAGAAACCCTACAGGGCTCACTCAGCCCTCCAGTGCAGCGTTCCAGTTCATGAAACTCTATTGTTTCTCCCGTTAATAATTCCTTAAAAAGAAAGACTGCCTCCTTTTCCATGTGTTCTTGCTTATTATTAATTTTACCAAAAGAAAGTACATGGACTCTCTTTTGTGTAAGTTTAATCTCTTTTATAGTTCATTTCAAACATCTGAGTAAAGTGCCGGGAAACTTTCTTGAGTCAATCACAAACACAGGACAGGGAATGAGGGATGGGTTCAGAGCTGAATAAGAAACACCAGAGTCTACTCTCCAAACTGTTCTGTGTGCCTGGGCCTGGCAGCTGCCATTGGTAGACACTTCTGGCTGGATGTCACTTACATTTGCTCACTTTGTGATGCACTTATAATTCATTATATAATACGGATCAATGCTTATAGATTCTGTGTGTGTGTGTGTGTGTGTGTGTGTGTGTGTGTGTGTGCAGTACCAGAGCTGGATCCTAGAGGCTTACTAAATTTCTAAGGTATGTAGGCTGGGAAGTTAGCTCAGTGGTCCGAGTGCCTGCCTGGCAAGTGCGAGAATCCAGGTTCGATCACCTGTACCACATGCTGAGTCGGCCCTCAGGAACCCCAGGCACGTCTTGACAGCCACCCAAATCAGGCATAGTGGTGCATGGCTGTAATTCCAGTGCCAGGAAGATTAAGACAGGCGGATCACTATGAGTCTGAAATGTGTAGTGAGACCCTGTACCAAATAAATAAATTATTAAAAAAAATTTCTAAGGTGTCCAGGCTGTCCGAGTATTTGTGATTCTCCTGCCTTAACCTTCTAAAGTGTTCTGCTCTACGGACTCTGGCTGTTTTGTACTTTGTCTGCAAGAAAGAAGCTTTAGTTCACTAGTAAATGGTGATGAGCAACATCCAGCCATCTGAACAGAATCCAGATGATACCATCAAGGAAGTCATGCAACGCTCTACCTCACTGTAGGGCTTCCCTGGCCTATACTGTCATAGCATTTAGAGGACCTCGTGTGGCTCACTGGTGAAAACTCAAAAAGATTTAAGAATGTTCAGAAGATATTTTCTGAGGAAAAAAATCATATTTTAAACATAATACATTTTAACACAAAACATTGGGGAAAATATAAAATGTTGAATTTATATCATGCTTTCAAATAAAATATTTTCAAAATTTTAATGAGAATTTGAATTAAATTCCACACACAAACTACTCCTACAAGATAAGCTTCAAGCACTCATCTTTTTGTTTCTCTGACAAATATAATGGTGACTTTTCTAAGGGAAAATTTATTGTTAATTCGATTGAACTTTTTCCATTTAAGATATTTTACACGGGGTCTCAGCCTGCATATGCATTGCAATCAACATGCTACAAGCTTAAATGGCATTGCAAGAATGTAAATGTCAAAAACAAGGGCTGGCCAGATAACTAAGTGGACTAAAGTGCCTGCTTAGGCAGATGCAGGAACAGGAGTTCGATCCCTGGTGTGCCATGCCGACCCCTCCCCCATGGCACTCTGAGACAGTAATTGAGACTGGGTGTGGTGGCATGTGCCTGTAATCTCAGCGTTTGGCAAGCCGAACGCAAGAGAATCACCATGAGTCTTATCTACATATGAGACCCTGTAGACACTGTACTAAATACATAAAAAAATAAATTACAAATATATATGAAAATAGAAATCGAGACTGTTACTATCAGAAACCTACTAAAGGCTTCTGCAAAGCTCCCTTGAGCCACAGGTTTGCGCCCTCATCTTGAATGTAGGGGACTTGAACACAGTCTGAATCCAAGTGTTGAATAGATGTCTATATGTAGAACATTTCCTTTACCCTAGAGAAAGAGCATTCAGATTGCTAGAGGCCACTGGACCAGGATGTCAGACACCTCAAGCCTCACCTGGACTCTCCAGGGTTGTATGTCTGTAACTTATTCCTGAGATGGCTTGGAAAATTCTGCATTACAGGGCTAGGGATTTAGCTCGGTAGGATAAGTGCTTGCCTGGCAAGTGCAGGTTTCTGAGTTCAATCTCCAGTACCACAAAAAGAAAAAGAAAAGAAAAGAAAATTCTGCCTTACAAAATAGTTGCAGAACCAAGGCTAACGAATTCTTTCAGAATGCATAATATATCTGCACAAAGGACAAAATATTCTACTTTAGCATGTCCCACTTGCTCTTAAAAGGGGGACTCTGAGAATCAGATAGACCAGATAGCATATGCACTCAATTGATAAATTTACCAGTTTGGAGGACTTACCAAATGAAATGAAGTTAGGGTAGAAAGAAATCTTGGTTTAACTGATAAAAGGAAAAGAAATCACTGCACTAGGACAGCTCTGTCCAGGGCTGGCAAGGACTACCATCTCGTCCAAATAGCCCCNTCATCCCAGGATAGGTCAGGAAGAGGTGCAGAGTGCTAACGTCGACAGCTCCACCATTACTTGCCTGTGAGGATCTGGGCAATGCTGGGCAGAATCATGCTCCTGCACGAAGGTAAAAGGGAAATTTTCTTTCATACCCAGATACCCAATTTTCCATATGGAAAAGGAAAGAAATAGTAGGAAGAAGAAAGACTAAGCTATGAGTTTCCTATAATGAATAGTTATAGGAATAATGACTAATTGAATTGTATGTTTGGATAATCTTTATAGTATTTCATGTCCTTTCCTCCTCCTAGGGAACACAGAAATACTCCAAATCCTTGACTTCTTTCCTATCCTGCACAAGTAGAAAAACAAGTCAATTCAGCCATCACAGCATCATGGCCTCTCTCTTGGGGTAGAAGAAAATTTATAGTGGAGGAGCAGGCATGTTAATTAAAGCTATGAAAAAGGAAAACCATTTGTCAACTTTGATTAAGACATCTAAAATGTTTTTCTTTCCAACATAAGCAGCACTCTTCCCCAGGTAATCAATTTGCATATCTGAACATATCACAATGTTTCTGTCATGGTCTAACTTACTGAATACTGAGTTTGCATTTGAGCATCTCTGGTGTTCAGTCCTTGTTTATTTGCCATTTGTGCACATTGTTAAGCTTCCTGCTTCAATTTATGTAATTTATTTATACTTATTTATTTAAGGGATTCCCTTCACATGAGCCAAAGCATACAACAAGATATCACAAAAAGAAATATACCAAAATAAAAAGTATATGTTTCACATATATGCATAGAGCAAACTGTTTCTGAATGATAATCTATGTTTTCCAGTGTTTTCCCACAATGTCTGTGTTTTTTTTGGAAAAATAAGAATTTGAAAGAATTGCCCAATCTGTCCTGTAACCTCAGTTTAAATTCAAAACAGATCCCCACATGTCTACTGGGATATATCTCTAGTATGACAAAGAATGTGCACCTGTGATGACCTAAACCAGCCCAAGAATGGCACCATTGCTTCACATAAATGCAGTCACAGATATTTTTTATTTGGTCATAGAATTTTATCATAAATCCCATGGCTCAGAGTAGAATTCTATCTGTCCTACAGGTCCACTTTTTGCCTTCAGATAACGTTTTACAGCAAAAGCCTGATGTATTGCTTCTGTCACCCCTTGACCACTAAAGGGACTTAGATCAGCACCGTGGGTGAATAATAAGGAGACAAAGGGAATTCACTGCCCTTCTGGCTCGATGTCTGCATATGGTCATAATTTTCCAACTTTATAGTAATAAGGGGAGTGGGAAATACATTTATTACACCCCCCTGCTCTTTCTCAAGTTGATCCTCCATTGTTGAATTTAGCAGTTGGCCATAGATATTATAGAATTGTTAAATAATGTGGTGAATAATGAGTTTGATGGACAGTTGAGTTTTACAAGGAAATTATGAATGGTACCAAAAAAATGGCAGTTCTGAAGGACAGATTCAGAGCACAATGAGATGGAATTCGTAAGATCTCCAAGAGTTAACCTGAAGACTAAAGATAGCCTGACAAAACTCAAACCATTTTGTTTTATCATGTTTTGCCCCAGACAGGACAACTCTACTCTTGCCCTGGAGTAATTGCAATCAAAATTATATATGTATATATTTTTTTCTTCACAATTTGTAGGCCATACATAACACCACTTTCTCTGCTTCATCTATTGTAACTAGTGAAATTTGAGTGATTATTTCATGGCTGAGTTTTAGAAAAGTAATAAAATAACACAATGATTTCACTTGGATTCCTCATTTTACGAAATCAAACAGAAAACAAGACAAATAATTCCATTTTTTGAATCCGGGAGCGGTACTAAATAATTTACAACTGTGTAGCAGATAGATGTTGAAGTAGCCAAAAGTATTTACTGTCACTAAGCATCAGGAAAATGAAAATTAAAATGATGATGAGATCGCACTGGACACACTTCAGAAAAATCTAAGATGTAAAAGATAGAAAACATCAAATGTGGGCAAGCTTGGGGAACCTCCATAAAGTTCATATATTGTTGATGAGAATTTAAAATGGTGCAAGCACTTTAGGCAAAGACCTGGCAGATCTTTATAAAATTAAGCAAATGGTTATTCCAAGAAGTAGAAATTCTACTTATAGATATTTACTTATGAAAAATAAAAACATGTGAACATCATAAAGACTTGTGTAGGAATATTCATATCAGTCATATTGTTAAAAGCCTCAACTGAGAATGACCCATGTTTCATCAACAGAAGAATGGATGAACACTAGGATATATGAATGAAGTGTGATTCTGCCCAGAAATAAAAAGCAAATCACATTTTATTTTTAAAATGCTAATTTTTAAAAAAAGCTTACAGGAATGAGCTGGATACTATGTAAATTCTTTTATTTATTTTTTAAGTATTTACTACAGGGTCTATAGTGTCTCATGTCACAGATCAGATTTGTAGTGATCCCTCCTGTTTTTCAGCCTCCCAAGTGTTGGGATTGCCACCATGCCCAGTTTCAGTCTCCACCTCAGCACGCCCGGGGGTGTGGGCCAGCACGGCAGGCCAGGGATGGAATCCCAGCCCCTGGGTCTGCCTACGCAGGTGCTTTAATCAGCTGAGCTTCTTTGAATGACCATAAAATCTAAAATAGAAAAAAATAAAGTATGATGCAAAAGCTCAAACAGTAATTGTCTCTGCTTTGGTAGAAGAGTTTTTATTGGGGATTATGTTGGATTTGACATGCTAACATCCTATACTGTGAAAAAGCTTTTAGGTTCACAGGTAAATAAATTTGTCCATCCATTATTAAATAATAAGTAAGATTTATACATTTCACCTTATAGAGAATGTGTCTAAACAAAATATCTACACATTTCAATCCCTAATTTCTGATACATATAAGAATTTTGGGGTAAAAAGTATTGCTATGTGCATCTAACTTTCAAATCCATTGAAAAATAAGACCAGTTGGTTGAAAGTAAACTAAACTGATGCATAAATAGGTGAAAACAAACCAAGCAAACATAATAGAATCCAGGGACAGGCAAAACAGACATTGAATGTGCTGACTAATTCAAAGGTTTTTATATTCTGCTTAGTACATGGTACTAAAATCAGCATCTGTGTAAATATTGAAGGTAGAAGGTAATAATTTTCTTATCTTAGAAGTCTGAGTCTTAAAATGGAAGGGACATAAGCACATGTGGAAATCTCACAGCCAGGGAGGGTACAGTGAGCCTGGTAGGAACCCTTCTTTGGCCTTGCACTCTGTGGAGAGCAGTGAGGCAGCTCTTCCTCTAGGCGCAGAAAGCAGAAGGCCTAGGGAGGAACCTCAGGTTTGCATCAGAAAACCTAAGTTTCAATTCGAGTTTTCTCCCTCCTTCATTTTACTCCATGCAAATGTTTCTGAAACAAAATAGATAAATTATTGGAATGTAAGTTTGAAACCCTTATGAGAAAATAAGTGTAATATGAGTTTCAACAATTTCTCTTTGTCTGTGTATGTCTCTGTTTTACATCTCTCTTTCTGTCTCAGTGACTCTGTCACTGTCTCTGCCTCTGTCTCTCTCTGTGTGTCTCTCACACACACATACACACACAAATACACATAAAACTAGATAAAACAGAAAAGGTAAATTTGGTGAAATTGAAAGCAAACTTTCTTTTTTGTGAAGGTATAATGATAAAACAGGCCGCTAGAAAGAGATCATCAAACTACAGAACTGGTTTTTACTCTACTCATTTTCTGGTCTGTTTTCTCTGCATGGACTGCAGCAGTTTTCCCTGCCCCCAGTGCTGCACCAGTGACAGCGATGATTATTCCTAAACATGAGTCTGAATGAAAAGCCACATTATGAATTTTTTTTTCACTTTCCCTGCAAATCTTCTCACAACCTTCTCATAAATAAATGGGGCTACAGTCAAGGAAACTGAACTAAATCCCTCTCTTACTACTTGGACTGCTCTCAAATCATTCATCATAGATACAAGTGGGTCTGAGCTTCTTTTTCACATATATCTTAGGGAGGTCTAGCTGGGTTAAGGAAAAAAGACAAAGTATATTACACTCAAATACCCAGGATATTTTTGCCAATCTGCTGCTCTAAAAATATGCAAAACATACTTTTGTCAATAAATCTTCTATGTGCTTTACACAAGAGGTGCTGAAATTATTTTAGGTAGTCCCAAATGGTATTGTAGAGCTCTTAGCAGAATAATGTTGTGATAAGTGAAGATCAGAATTTCTATCTCTAGGTCCAAAAGTCAGTGAGCTCTGAGAATTCCTAATGGTTTTCACTCACTGGCTCTTCCAATCTGAGCTCTTTCTATTTCAACTTACACCATCATCCCTGGGAATGGAGGGCAGCTGTATGTTGAGGCACTGGGCCAGGGAAAAGACAAAACTACACTGTCCCTAGGAAATTATGTGTGGGGTATATGTGCAGTCCTGGGGAAATATATGTATTATAAGAGTAACAAAATTTAAGATAGATTACTCTCTACAATTGCCCTTCATTCTGTGTGGAATTCCATGATGTATTTTAAATCTTTGAAATGAATTTTATGACATAGAGCACTGAAAGAGAAAAAAGTAAAGGGAAACATAAATGAAGAAGAAAGCCGAAGCTAGACAGGCCAGCTTCTATGGTATGAATTGCTCTTAACATTATTTTCCTATTGTCTGATAAAAAAGTCTTTTCTTGATTTTGGATGTTTTATTTAGAAAGTATAAAATTACTTGTGGGGCACAGGAGTTGAAGGCCGCTGTGCCTTATCTTTTTTTTTTTTTTGGCTCTTATCCTTGAAAAATTTGTCCGGTTGTGGTCGAAAAAAGAAGACATTAAGTGAAAAGTACATTTTATAACTCACTTAATTAAAGATGATCAAAGGTACCCTTAGAGAATTTTAATAAGTATTTTCCTAGATGTATGGCACAGTCTATATAAGAATATAGCCCTTGGCTCAATGTCCCTGTTGATTCAATAGTTCCTTTTGCTGTGGACGACCAAAATTTTCCATTCTTTGAAACCCAATATTTTACTACACAGTTGAAACACACCTGTTTCTGATATACAGCACTTTCAATTCTTGTTAACTCTGAAAAATTCATGAAATGGAAAAACTGTGTGCTCCCTATTCTGGTGTAAAATATAATTTGGAGCTTCACATTGTTGATCAATAGAAACACAGTGAGCACTCATTAAATGCAAGCAAGGCACTATAGGATCCAGTAAGTCTGAAAGTGATTAGGTTGGACTCGCTGTGGCCCAGGTCTTTTGTGCACTGTGAAAGGCGAGCCATGGAAGCAAAGGAACAAACAACCAAACCAACAAAACTGATAGGAAGCAGGAAATGAAGGGGTTCTGGGAATAGTTTGACCTTTAAATAGGAACATCAGAGAATAGGACTAGGGTAGAAACACTAAAAAAGAAATTAGGAAAGTAAGGGCTCAAGCAGTATAAGTCTTTGCAGGAAGAGCTTTCTTCATAGAGGGACCAACAAAGGTCTTGATATAGAGAATCCTACACACAATGGAAAGAAAAACACTGAGACTGGAAGTGGATGCCTGAGGCAGGAAGTGGCAACAGATGAGCCGAAGAGGCTAAAATATAAAGCCTTGTAAGCCATTAAGGTGTCTCTGGTGGGTTTAGTTTGGTTTTGTCTTGTTTCATTTTTCATGAGTGACAGGAGGGGTTTTGCAGGGGTTGAAAAGGGTGGGTGATATTGGTGGTATTGATTTATGCTTTAGTATGAAACCAAAACTAATATGCTTGCTCTGTTTGAAATATACCAAATGGTATGGGTGCAGAACCAAAGAAATGAAGCAGAAAACCGGCAAACACCATAAGAAAGAGAGGACTGTGGCTTGGACTAGCATCATGTGGAATGAAGAAAAATGGTCAGATTTGAGACACATTCTGAAAAGCAGAACTGGAAGAATTTGTTAAAAGAATAAATACACAACTTAAGAGAAAAACAGGTAAGTGAATATTGTGAAATATCAGCCACCATTTCCTAAGAAATGTAGAAATGAAATTATCTTTACTTACTAAGGTGATAAACTAAGTTTTGTTGGAGAAAACTGGGACATCTATTTTGGAATACATCTAAAACGGAGGTGAAGTCTAGGTTGGACGTATATATTTGAGACACACCAGTATAAAGATGATACCTAAGGTCTAAAGCTCAATGAGATCACTGAGGGAATGACTAGATATTCACTGAGTCCAAATTTTGAGCCTTCGTCCATATTTAAGAACAGATTGATAAAGCAAAATTAAAGGGAAAGAAGAGAAAGAGAAGTGGGATCTGAGGATTAAGAAAAAATAGGGAAGTATGTCTTAGAAGGCAAGTGAATTAAAACATGGATTATAATTTGATTATAGAACAATAAGCAAATAAAATAAGATGACATGAATTCATTACAAATTTAGTACATTCAGCGGTATGTCCTGCAGGACTGCGATTCACATGTCTCAGTCACATACAGCAAGAACTTCCTGTCACCTGTTCATGAAGGAGGATGTGTTTGAGCCCAGTATTGAAAGATGGGTAAAAGTGATGTGCAGAAGGGGAGCAAAGAACAGCTGATTAGGATGCCTTGTCTGACAGACAACCAGAGAAGGGAAAGTGCAGGATACTTTGATGAACAGTGGAAGTCCGAGTGTAGCCTGCGTGTATGGATGATAGAGACAGCATTGCACACCTCTGGGGCCAGCCAAGTGTCCAGACTTTGCTGTAACTGTGCTTGGCCTTTGTAACCAAATCTTCAGCAGAAACGGTGTCAATTGTAACACAATGGTAAGGCGTATTTCATCTTTTCCCCCCAGTCCAAGTCACCTACCCACACCTCACGTTTCAATCAGGGAGTATAGTGATAGCTATATGGAGTGTCTTTCTCTGTTTAGCTATTCGTGTTCTGTACAAGTTCTTGCAAGAAGAAAGAAGGACTCATGTAACAAAACTTTGCATTGCCCATCCCTATAGAAGTGGGAAGAGGAGACAGAGACAAGGAAAAATGAATAAAATAAATGTTGCTCTCTGGATGGTTACACCGGCTTATTAGCTGGGCATTCTGCCTTCGTAATTGGAAAATACAAGTTGCGTGCTATAGATTTGGACCTTGGCACAGAATACTCTGACCTTAGCCCGGGGGCCATGGAGATAGAGGAAACTGTTGTGCCTCAGCCCATACACAGAATCCCTGAGGAATCACAGTCACGGTCTCGGGGGCTGATCAACCCATGACATCGAGGAGAGAAAAGACAGACGAGATGGAGCAATCACATGAGAACTTTTTCAGTAACAGGCAGGAAACATTTAATAGATCCCACTTCTCACAATGCAAACTCAGAAATTACTTTTAAAGGATTTCAAAATGTGACTTTTTCTTTCAGGCCAGGGGTTACTTTCCCATCATTTCCAGTGACATCGTGAGATAAAGGGAGTGAGAGGAGCTACTTTGGACCCAAACTCAGGCACTCGCTCAGCCTTGTAACCTCTTTACACCTCCAGTTTCTCCTTGGCAAAACTAGGACAAGGGAGTGAAATAAATTGGGAAAGACTCACCACTTTGGAGTCGGATAGACTCAAGAGCTACGTGATGCTGGGCGTGCCACAGGAGCTATGAAATTCAGTTGTTAAACTGCAAATGAGATGGAGAACAGCAGCTCTCACACAGTGCTGCTGTAGGACTAAAATAAATCATGCATGGAAAATTTCCGGCACATAGTAGACACTCAATAAATGTTCATTTCCTTCCTTTTAACTTGAGCATTTTCAGTTCCAATATAACATCAAGACCTTGGATCCTTAATTTTTGTTAAAACCCACTTAGGAAAGAAATTATACAGTTTTACCACTACTGGCTGATTTGCGACTTAAAAAACACTGGCATTCAGTCTGTTTTGGAGCATAAGACAGCCTCTATCTTTAGGGTAAAAGTGAAGAACTGGCAGGAACTATACATCACATGAACGGTGAGGAGAAAACTGGTCTTTTTGTTGAGAGAAATTTTTAAGTTGTTCAAGGGGGAAAATTAAGGCGGAGAGAGGAAAGAAGTTAGTTGATAAATAGTTATATTTATGCCTTTAAAATGAACCAAATACAAGACAGACTGTGCCCTGGTGCGCACCCCCCGGGCTAAGCAGTTTTGCCGGCATGATGGTGCTATTTCTTTCTCTCTAAGTGGAAAACAAAAATCTTCCTGTGAAAATGGGTTTGTGGCAGGAATAGTAGCAGCTCAGTGAGTGATTCCATATGCTTTGTAAAAGGAAACCTATACTTTACCACTCTGAACTTTCTCTAGTTTTCATACTCTTCTGACTGCAGATAGCAAACACTCCTTTCATTTGGCAATTAAAGTCTAATTTGCTCTTGGCTTTAAAAAACAAAGGCTGGCCTAAAAGTCTTTTTTTAATCTCAGACAATTCATACAATTCAGCATTGTACGATTAAGACTTTTAGACATAAAATGCCTCGAATATGAGGAAAATGCAATCCACAGTCACTGCCTCTTGGAACCATCCAGTACTCGGGGTTTCCAGGTGTCATGCAGCTTAAAGTCTAAACTAAGAGGAACAGGAAGGGAAAGGTAGCGAGCGGTAATTTACACCTGTCTAGAAAGTTTGGCACTGCAGCCCTAAGTGGAGGGAGCCGTTTACGGAGAAAAAACCGTAACCAGAGACGAAGTAAGAAAGTGTGGAGGATGACATCATCCGCTCGCAGCAACCTCGCCAAGCCATGGACCCTTTTGGATTCATGAGGTGAGAGGGAGCAGTGCGGGGCGCTGGGCAACTCATTTGTGGTGCTGGGCGCGATTTGTTAACACCCGCGCTCAGTCGGCTTTGCGATGAGATAGCGCTGATATTATAAGTTGGGGGGGGGGGAAACAGAATGGAGAATGGAAACTACCTGTATTAGTTGAAATCATTCCCTTTTTAAAAAGTCAAAGGACAATATAAAGCTGAAATGTTATGGTAGGAATATAAGAAGAAGTATGTAAATTTAGGGGAAAACCCTATCACCTTTTCATCTCAAATAGTTACTCAGTGTCTTCTAAAACATTAAATTTAATTAATTGTTTCCAATTCATTTAAAAGTATTTTTTCTATTAAGCTTGGTCAAAATTTGGCTTTTTTTTTTCTTTCTTCTAAACTCATTTTTTTCAGGGCTGGTCAAATAGTTCAGGGGATTAAAGTGCCTGCAAGTAGGCTCAAGGGCCGGAGGTTTGACCCCCAGCCTTCCCCGCTGGCCCGGCCCTGGGGGAGCACTAAGGCAGCAACTAAGACAGCAATTATGACTGGGCGTGGTGGTGCGTGCCTGTAATCCCAGCTCTTGGGGGGCTGTAAACAGGCGGATCACTACAAGTCCGATCTAGTAGTGAGACCCTGAACACCTGAAGACCCTTCCCTACAAAATACAAATAATGATAATAATAAAATAAACTTATTTTTTTCTTAAGATTACTACATTTATCCAGAATGCAGTTAATAAAGACAACCTTTATAGAATCGTGGAATGCTATGTACCTCTCTTTTGTTTTTCGCCCATAAAATCCAAAGTAGACATTGTTTTGACTTCAAAATCAGGAGTGATGGGCCAGGGATAAAGCTCAGCAGCAAGAGTGCCTGCCAGTGAGCACAAGGTGCTGAGTTCTATTCCAAATATTAATTTAAAAAAAATTTTAAAAGCAGGAGTGAAAAATGGGAAATCTTAGTATTTTCACTAAAAACAAGTAAGTCAAATGTAGCAACCAAATCATGAGAACAGTGAGGTGTTTGAAATGAGAGAAGAGGAAATTATGTCACCACCAGTGTTTTCTGGGACTTACTATGTATTAGAAACTGTAAAATAATGTCCACAGGGAAAAGTGGCTTATTTTGAGGGAACTGGATAATGATTCGTAATTTTATTTAATTTATTTATTTATTTATTTATTTATGCAGAACTGGGGATTGAACTCAGGCCCTTGCACTTGCCAGGGAAGCGCTTATTCCACTGAGCCAAATCCCCGGCCCCTCTATTCGTAATTTTAGAAAGCAAACTTTTGGGTTAAAAATTACACAGATGTTATGATGCACATTATTAAATTAGGAGGAAGAACAAGAAAGCTGGAAAGACTATGTAAGGGTCTTAGCTATATGGAACAGAATTTTTCAAACTTTAAAGTGCAGACAAATTACCCAGAACCCCCCTTGAAATTCAGATTCTGAGTGAGTTGGTCTAACATGGGAATCCAGGATCTATGTTTCTAAACCTTTCCAGCCAATGTCAACCCCACTGGCTCAGAGAGCACATTTTAAGAAGCAAAATGTCAGCCCATGAAACAAAAAGGGAATTTGTCCTAGAAATTGTACTGAGAGAAGTCTAAGTAACAAAGGATCCTTCTTACCAGTGGACCCGTGCTATCCCTTTCTTGTCAGTGTAACTCAGGCTAGAAAAGGTAAGTGTAAAAGGCTAATATTTCCAAATAATCACAATGTAACATTTTATTAAGAAGAATAAATTAATCGCTTAACTTAATCCTCAAAGAACCTGGCAAATAAAGACTTTTATTATCTTTTCTTTACAAGAACGGGAAATGTAGGCTTAGGGAAGTTAATCAAGTCAAGGCCACACATGCAGGGTTTAGAATTCTAAATCTGACACATCTGACGCCAGAGTCTAAATATTTTAGTCAGCGTCATTACAGTATCAAGACGTCTCTAATGCACTCTTAGCTACATTACAAACAAAACTAGACTCAGAAGGTACCGGAAGGGACAAATTTCGTGTCAGCTTTGGGACATAATATTATCATTATTTAGCTTCTAAGAGAAGAGTCACTGAGAAATAACTGTCCTTAATGTTAGCAAAAAAAAAAAAAACTTGGTAAAGAAGAACTTAAAAATAATCAATGGTGAGAACCAGAAAGAATGAAAGACCAAGAAAACTGCTTCCTGAACTCAGCTCATTAGACTACAGAAGTGACCTACAAACTCCAGGTATGGACACACTGGGGTCTCCACAGCCTTCGACATATGGGATAATACTTAAAGCTCCATCTTTGAAAAATAGGTCTTAAACTTTAGAATCCCTAAAGGATTTTTACTATTGAAGTGTACCCTGTTACATATTTTATGCATTCTGCTATTTTTAAAAGATGTAATCCCTCCCAAAGCGTATTGGCTCTAGAGTCTTTGGCTTGGTCTAGACCAGAATTAAACAGAAGACACGGTCATCAATGTAAACATGTTGGCTTATCTCACACCGTTTAATAGGCTCCCTCCTGTTCCACAGCATCACAGGGTCTGCAGCATCTGTTGCTTTTTCCCTGGCAGGTGAAACCATTTCTTTGGCTTTCTTATTCCAGTCAGATGAACTTCCCAAGAGTTGCCATTTTTGAGTGTACCTGCCAGGTGTCAGGTGCTGCAGTGGTCTCAGGCCTAGACCATACACTGCAGTTCCTACAGCTACAGACTCCCAGAAGCCAGTATTCCCCAAGGGCTGAGCATTTTCAAAGAGATACAGTCATCCCTTCCCATGTATGTGTATGATGAGATGCCCATGGCTCTCGACCAGGTGACACACCCTCAGGATGGTTTGTACTGAGATTGTATCCAATACAACTTCTTAAAGAAGAAATCTGTTGAATTGTGCTTGCTGATTTACTGGCAGTTGTTTACATAAATGCCATTAATGCTAATATTAAACAGGAAAAGGCTTTCTGCTTTGATAAATTCTTAAGATATTTAATGCTAAAGGAATTTAATTCTGTTTTCCCCCTTTTCTGTTAGGTATTCCTTCCAATTAAATATCTTCCCAGCTGAAGTATTCAGAAGTGAGCTGAGCTTAGATAAATGGCCAAGATGTCACTATCTGTCCCTGGGGACTGGTCAGCTGGCCTAGCAGACCTGCCCACCCATGCTCATGAGAAGGATGGTAGCCAATATACCAATGGTAGGCTTGTCCTTAGAAATATGAGGCATGATAAAAGCGCATCATGAATGTTTACATTTTTGAAAACTTTATTATAGGAGAACACAAATTACCATTAGTCTCTAGAACATCACTGGACAAAGGACCTCAAAAACATCTTCAGAAAGTTGCAAGAATGGTGGTGTAAGTATGTTCAGAGCCAGGAGGAGTATTGTGAAAGAGACAAATTGCATTGTAAATCTTATTGTAATAAATTTTACTTTAAGCATTCACCATTTTTCCCAGTCAGCCCTGT
This sequence comes from Octomys mimax, assembly GCA_002564305.1. Taxonomy (NCBI): domain Eukaryota; kingdom Metazoa; phylum Chordata; class Mammalia; order Rodentia; family Octodontidae; genus Octomys; species Octomys mimax. The sequence goes on along the minus strand of NDGM011135473.1, from coordinate 416 downwards.
AGATAAAGGATGGAACCTGACAAAGACGGGTTCCTGTTGGGAATCTCTGGAAGGTTTCCACCAGGAGAAAGATGTGTCCTTTTTCTGTAAGTTTTAAACTCTTCTAATAATATTTTCAGATCTTATCAGAGGAGAGAAATGGAGAGGGGGAAAGGATAGCTTCTACATGGCTGGCAGGGGGCTACTGCCAATAAAGACTGGGCAGTGGAGATATTTCTTGCTTTCACTGCGTCCCTATATTCTCCAGGAGAAGTAGAGCCCTCAGAGTTTAGTTCAAATCTGAGGCATCCCATCAAGGCAGTATACTTTCCTTTGCTGCCCGCCTGGGTGCATATAGCTAGTAGAAAATTAAGTTCCTGGGGCTGGAGAGATGGCTCAGTGGTCTAAAGCACCTACTTAGAACAAGCTTAGCAAAG